>VMDO01002899.1:29323-155800 GCA_007922755.1 Pedetes capensis | reverse complement strand
TTCTATAAAACTTGTTATGGTCCGAAGGAGGAATTTTAGCCTGTGGGTATCTCAAGTTACCCAGTGAATGTTTTGTTTGGTTTTGGTTTGTTTGTTTCAGGTATTTTCTTTCTATTCAAAACCACAAGGAAGGGAATATAGCTTCATTAGTCAGAACCTGAGAGATAACTTGGGGGAACCTGGAAGCAAATAAGTACTAATCACCTTTGCTAGTGTGTTACTTGCTCCAAACTGTTCCTATCCCCATACTCCTGGACCTGTATGAAATAAACAATGAGGGAAGTCAAACAACTATTATAAAAAAACTGAGGACATAAGAAATAGGTAAACTCACAGAGGCAAAATTTTCAAAAAAGATGAAATTAGTAGACTAAAATATAAAGGGAAGAATGAATAAAGGAAGAAAAAGCAAGTGATATTTAAAAGGTTGAGATAAAAATATGTAAACAAAATACACATAAAACAAAAATAAGTTACAAAAAAGTCAGAACCTTAGAAATTAAAAGGATTCAATAAAGAGAGAGAGAAAACATAAAAAGAAAAGAAATGGGCTAGTTCCAGGAATCAAACAATTGTGGAAGAATTAAAGCTAATTACAGTGATGAAATTTATAAAGTAAATGAAAGGAACTAGGAGTCCAAAACTTTTGAACGGACAGGGTAAAAGATTATGATAGCATAAAATAATTAAAAAAAATTAAAACTCTTCTTAAAAGATAAGTGGTAAAATCAAGAAGCATACAAATTAAAAGAAGATACAATAAGACAACTGTTTTGGTACATTTTGTGCTGCTATCATAGAATATCATAGACTGGTAACTTATGAAGAATGGAAATTTATTTCCATAGTTCTGGAAGCTGAGAAATCCAAGACCAAACTGCAGGTGTCTCATATGGGAATCTTTCTGCAGCCTTACAAGATTGCAGCTGGGTTGCAGAAGGGTAAGAGGTAAATAAACTCTGTCCTCACGCGACAGAAGACCAGAAAAGAGCAAGCCATTCTTTTAGTGTTGTTGTTGTTAGGCGCCATGTTTGACTCTGCATACAACAAGTGAAACACTATTGTCAGTGCTTCTCTGCTGTTCATAGGGTTTTCAATGGCAGATTGATTTTTGGGAGTGGGTTGCCTGGTCCTTCTCCCAAGCCTACAGCACTTGGTGTTCTCAGGTGGTCTCCCATCCAAGTACTAACCAGGCCTGACCCCACTTTGCTTCGGAGATCTGATGGGATTGGATGCCACAGGGTTAAGGCTGCAGGCATTTATTTAGTGGCATTAATTTATTCAAGAACTAATCACCTCCCATTTGACCTCTCCTTCCAACACGGTTTTATTGAGGACTCAATTTCCAACACATAAATTTGGGGGACACATTTAGACCATGAGAATTATAAAAGCTAGCTTATATTAGGAGCTTACTAGATACCAGGGACTTTACATTAATTCATTTAATCCTTTCATCACTCTTCGAGTCAGTCCTGTGATCTTCCTCATCCTTTGAAGGAAAGCAAGGCACACAGGTTCCCCTGCAGCTAGTGGTTGAGAAGGCATGGCGCTGAGCTGTAACAGTCACCTGTCATCAGATCCTGTGACCATACATCCTACAGCTTAGTATGGATGGAAATCTTGAAGATAAATTCTGTACAGCACTTAAAATAAAGATAATTATAGTGAAGAAAGAGGAGGTAGGAGACAAAGACCAAGCTGATGGCATTAATAAAAACTTCTCTGGTAGGCTGAAGTATCACTGGGCATTGCTACAGACGCTTGAGTGCAGAGGGCAGAGAGTAGAGGTCTGGGTTTCAGCCTGCAGTCTCCCTAAAGGAAAGCATGCAGCGTTGTTAAATTTACAAAGAATACTTGCCCTCTTTGTCCCTGGAGGTTCCGTTTCTGAAGCTGCTCTGACAGTTAGCTGCTCAAGTATTGTGAGGAAGGCTAATGGAGAGCTATCTTTACTTACTGAAGGGGTAAGAGGTTTGAGAGTAAGTAGATTTGGATAGAAAGTTATAAGAAGGTCTTCCATCTTTTCTTGCCAGCTAAATCTTTCTTGCAGAGGTTTTCTTAAATATTTTGAGACTCATGATTGTGTACTTCAAAAAAAAAAAAAAGATTTTGATTACTGTTCTTATTTTCCAAAGTATCTTTGTCAGATAAATGCTCTAAACATTTACCACCAACTTACTGCTGTGTGTTTATAGGGCATTATTATTTTTTTTTTCTTTTTGGTCCTTCTTGTTTAATGTCTACCAAGTAGGTACTTGGGAAAGAAAAGATATGATATAATGAAAATAATTTAGAGACCACATTTGATAGTAATATCAAATCTTACATGCAATTTTCAATAAATTTATAAAAAACTCACTTGAGGTTCAAAATATCACACATAGTAGGCATAAATAACTCCATGCAAAAATCCTATTTTGGACAATGCAAACACTTAAATATTGGAAATTTTATTGCAAAATCTAGGTGGACTCTTGGAGAAATTTGAAGGTTAATCTGTGCTAGAATTTTTTGCTGCTATTCAAAACTTGGCAAAATCTTACAGGTAGCATAGATTGATTTTATTTTTTGTTTCAGCAGTTATGCTGTTCCTGCTATACTAAAATGTATGTAGGACATTACTGTTCTGACTGCCTTAGAGTTCAAATAGTGCCACAAAATACCATAGCAATCTACTTTGTCATAAAATATCAAACTAATACAAGACACTGGGAAGAAAGAGAGAGTGCTGAGGGTTGCAGTTAACTTTTCTTTTAAGGTTTGCTCTTTTTGAAATGAAATAATATTGGACTTCCTGGGAAGGATGTTGGAATAAAGACATTTCTGCACTGCAATACAAAAACTAAGTTAAAAAAGAAAAGACTGACATGTATCTAACTCTGTCTTTGATGAAATTAGGAAATAGTCCAAACTCTGAGCTGAAAAATAGAAGAAAAGCCTTATGTACGGTAAACAGTATACTAGGGTAAAGGTATGTTTGTTATGGGGGAAAGGAATAACAAGAGATGAAGGTTGTCTCCAGATCTCAAGCAAAGAGTGAAGAGTGAGGACTCTTCAGAGCTGTAGCCTGCATAACCTGAGGTACAAGTGTTGGGGTATTCTGTGAACCACAAAGGTTCCCTCAGTTCTGTTTAGCCCAAAGATTAGAGATGTAGGGAGGCTAAACATGGTTCTCAAGGCAAGATCCCATCCAGGATGTACCACATTGTAGTCTTGGCTATGTCTCAGATTTCCCCCATTTTTGATGATCTTGCCATATTTGAAGAGCTTGTCATCTCTGTTAGTTGCAATTTATCCCAGAGGCAATGTGCCATTCTGATTATATAATTTCAAGGATGCATATGTTTTACCGCTGTTGATATTAACATTGCTTACCTGGCTAAGGTGGTTTTCAGATTTTTATACTGTAGAGTTACTCTTTCATACTTTATGCACAGCCCATACTTAAGGAGAGGGGTGTTGTGTTGCTACTCCTCAAGGATAGACTATTCTTATAGATTACTGTATTTAGAATTCTGCATGACAGATCTGTCTTATTTATTTATTTATTTATTCAATCATTTTATACCAGTATGAGCTCATATTTTTATTTTATATGCTGAGTATAATTCAGCACGACTTTATTTTGTTGCTCAAATTGTTTTCATCTTTGGGAGTTCCTTATGTTTGCTCCTATATGTGTCATTTGAACATACCCCATTATTGCAGGTTTTCATTTATTTGTTGGATTTTAGCACTTCTTTACTTTTTGGTGCTCCAGGCTTGCCTTGTATATTTCTTGCCCCAGTCCTAGGGTCAGCCACTTCTGAAGAATGGCAATAGATATAGGCTAAATATATTCATTGTTACTGAGATATTATTCTTTCTAGCCACTCTCAGCTGACAAAACAAAGAAGTATATGTGTGTATCCTAACCTATACACATATTATCAGTTGTTGTTATTGTTAGGTGCCATTGAGTTGTTGTATACATAATAGCAACCCTGTGTACAATAGACAAAACACTATTGTTGTGCTTCTCTGCTATTTGTAGAGTTTCGATGGCAGGGTATTTTTGGGGGGAGTGGGTTGATGAGTCTTTCTTCCAAGCCTACAGCACCTGGTGTTCCCAGGTGGTCTCCCATCCAAGTACGAACCAGGTGAGACCCTGCTTAGCTTCTGAGATTTGACAGGATGGGACACCACAGTGGTATGGCTGCAGGCATATTATCAGTATTTCTCTATATAGCTACACAAATATATTAAACTAGATAGGGGCTCAACTGATGACTTCAACTTTAACCCATTTCTGCCTGGATCTTTCTAGCTTTCTCACTTTGCTTGTCTGTGACCTCCCACTCCAAAAGTCAGACACCTGGATCCTATAATCTTGGTCTACTCAATTTACTTAAGTAATTCTAGGATATGTAGATAATGCTTTCACAATTGTTTACTAGAAAGCCAATGAGAAACTACGTTATCAATTATAGTACAGGGCTTATATGCTCTTCTTTAATGTATTTAGTCTTATTGTTGTTGTTGTTGTTGTTAGGTGCCATTGAGTCGGTATCCAACTCACAGCGACCCTCTGTACAACAGGGGAAACACTATTGTCAGTGCTTCTCTGCTGTTCATAGGGTTTTCAATGACATATTGATTTTTGGGAGGGGGTTGCCAGGTCCTTCTCCCAAGCCTACAGCTTCTGGTGTTCCCAGGCGGTCTCCCATCCAGGTACTAACCAGGCGTGACCCTGCTTAGCTTCCGAGATCTGACAGGATCGGATGCCACAGGGCTACAGCTGCAGATTTAGTCTTATACATGTCACTTATTTCCAAAGTGACTTAGGTCAGAGCATTTTCCTTCATTCCTTTATTGAGCTAGCTTCATACATTTGTATTATAATTATATGTTTTTAAAAATCACAATCTGCTTTACATCCTAGGATCTCCTAACCTTCCAAATGAGTTTCTAAAAATTGTATATATTAGGGTTCACTCTTTGTATTGTATGGATTTTGGAAAATGTGTAATGTTATGTATTTACCATTGTAATATTACATAGAATAATTCTATTGCTCTAAAAAATTTCCCTGTGTTTTACCTAAGCCCCAGAACCCTTGACAACCACTGATCTGTTTACTAGTTCTACAATTTGATGTCATATAAGTAGAATAATACAGTATGTAGTCTTTTCATAATGGCATCTATTTCTTAGCAATATGCATTTAAGATATATTACACATGTCTTTGCATGGCTAATTAGCTCACTTTAAAATCATTCAATAATATCCCATATTTTTTCACTGAATAGTTGTGCCACAATTTATTTAGCTATTCATATTTGTTTTCCCCACATGTCTGTCAGTTTGTACCATGGGGTCTTGTGTGTTGCTATGAGGCTGAAAGCTATGCTACCAGTATTTCAGATTCCAGCAGGGTCACCCATGGTGGACAGGTTTCAGCTGAGCTTACAGACTAAGACAGACTAGGAGTAGGACCTGACAGCCCACTCCCCAAACAATTAGCCATTGAAAACCATATGACTAGTAGAGAAACACTGTCAGATACAGTGCCAGAAAATGAGTGCCCTAGATTGGAAGGCATTCAAAAGACTATTAGGGAAGAGTTGCCTCCTCAAAGTAGAGTCTACCTTAATGACAGAAATAGAGTAAGCCCCAAGGAACTCCACTTGGTGATGTGGCATGACTCCAAATGAGGAGAAGCAACTGTAAACATTCATTAATAATTGGAATGTGGAATGTATGTACTATGAATCTAGAAAAATTAGAAATCATTAAAAGAGAAATGGAGCACATAAGTATTGGCATTTCAGGCATCAGTGAACTAAAATGGACTGGCATGGGCATTTTTGGGTCAGATAATCTCATGGTCTACTATGGTGGGAATTACAAATTAAAGAGAAATGGGGTTGCATTCATCATCAAAAAGGAAATCTCAAGGTCTGTCCTGAAGTACAATGAAGTCAATGATAGAATAATATCTATATGTCTACAAAGAAGGCCATTTACTGTGTCTATTATCCAAATAACAACAACAACAACAACAACAATAATAATAATAATTATTATTATTATTATCCAATAAAGCCATAAATGGAGATAGGGAAGATTTTACCAGCTTCTGCAATCCAAAATAGATCAAATATGCAATCAGGATGTACTGATAATTACTGGTGACTGGAATGCAAAGTTGGAAACAAAGAAGAAGGCTCAGTAGTCAGAAAATATGGTTGTTGATGCTGGAGATTGCATGATAGAATTTGGACAGACCAATAACCTTTCATTGCAAATACATTTTTTCACCAACATAAATAGTGACTACATACATGGACTTCACCAGATGGAACATGCAGGAACAAAATTGACTACATTTGTAGAAAGAGACTATGGAAAAGTTCAATGTCAAGTGTCACAATGAGACCAGATGCAGATTATGGATCAGACCATCAACTTCTCATATGCAAGTTCAAACTGAAACTGAAGAAAATTAGAACAAGTGTACAACAGCCAAGGTATGACCTGGAATATATTCCACCTCAAGTTAAAAGACCATCTCAAGGACAGGTTTAATGCATTAGACATGAATCATAGAAGACCAAATGAGTTGTGGCATAACATCAAAGATATCATTCATGAGGAAAGCAAAAGGTTATTAAAAAGATAGGAAAAAAAGACCAAATTATATGTCAAAAGAGACTCTGAAACTTGCCCTTGAAGGTCGAGCAGCTAAAGTAAAAGGAAGACATGATGAAGTTAAAGAATTAAACAAAAGATTTCAAAAGAGAGCTCGAAAAGACAAAATCAAATATTTTAATGACATGTGCAAAGAGCTGAAGATAGAAAACCAAAAGGGAAGAACATTGCTGTTTTTCTCAAGCTTAAGGAACTGAAGAAAAATTCAAGCCTTCAGTAGCAATAGTGAATGGGATAATATTAAACAATTCAGAAAACATCAAAGGAAAATGGAAGGAATACACAAAGTCATTATACCAAAAAGACTTGGTAGATGACCAGTCATTTCAAGAAATTGCATATGATGAGAAACAACTAGTACATACGGATGGATGAAGTGGAAGCTGCCTTGAAGGAATTGGTGAAACACAAGGCTCCAGGAATTGATGGAATACCAATTGAGATGTTTCAACAAACAGATGCAGCACTGGAGGTCCTAACTTGTTTATGCCAGGGGATTTGGAAAACCACTACCTGGCCAACTGACCAGAAGAGTTCCATATTTTTGCCTATTACAAGAAAGAGAATCCAACTGAATGTGGAAACTATCGAGTGATCTCATGAATACCACATGGAAGCAAAATTTTACTAAAGATCATTCAAAAGTTACTGTAGCTGTATATAGACAGAGAACTGCTGGAAAATCAAGCTGAATTCAGATGAGTATCAGGAACCAGGGACAACATAGTAGCTGAAAGTAGAGAATTCTGGAAAGATGTCTATCTATGTTTTATTGACTATGCAAAGGCATTTGACTGTGTGGATCATAACAAATTATGGATAACACCGTGAAGAGTGGGAATACCAGAGCACCTAACTGTACTCATGAGAAATCTGGATGGACCAGAAGGCAGTCATTTGAACAGAATAAAGAAATACTCCCTGCCTTAAGGTGAAGAAAGGTGTGCTTCGGGGCTGTACCTTTCACCATATCTCTTCAATCTCCATGCTGAACAAATAATCTGAGAAGCTGAATTTTATGAAGAAGAGCACAGCATCAAGAATGGAGGAAGACTCATTAACAGCCTGTGTTATGCAGATGACACAACTCTGCTTGCTGAAAGTGAAGAGGGTTTAAGACATTTACTGATGAAGATCAAAGAACATAGCATTCAGTATGGATTGTGAGTCAACATAAACAAAAGAAAAATCCTTACAACTGGGTCAGTATGCAATTTCACAGGAAATGGAGAAAAGACTGAGTTTGTCCATGATTTTGCTTTACTTGGTTCTACAATCAACACCTGTGGAAGCAGCAGTCAAGAAATCAAAAGACACATTGCACTGGGAAAAGTTGTGGCAAAAGATCTCTTTTAAAGTATTGAAAAGTAGAGATGTTACGTTGAAGTTAAAGGTATGCCTGACTCATGCCAGGGTATGTTCAGTTGCATCATTTGGTTGTGAATACTGGACATTGAACAAGGGAGACAAGAAGAATTGATGGTTTTGAATTATGATACTGGAGACAAATATTGAATATACTATGAACTGCCAAATGAATAAACAGATCTATCCTAGAAGAAGTGCAACCAGAGTACTCCTTGGAAACAGGTATGGCTAGACTGTGTCTTACATATTTTGGACATGTAGTCAGGAGGGACCAATCCTTAGAGAAAGACTTCATATTTGGGAGAGTGGCAGGTCAACAAAAAAAAAACAAAAAAAAAAAAACAAAAAAAAAAGAAAAGAAAAGAAAAAAAAGAAAAACTTCCACTGCTTGGATTGACACAGTGTCTGCAACAATGGACTTAAACGTAAATAAGATCTTGTCCCTGGCACAGAATTGGGGAGTGTGTCATTCTGTTGTACTTAGAGTAACTATGAGTAGGAGGGCACTTAACAACAACAATTTTTTAGCTCCTTGGTTGCTTCCAGTGTGGGCACAATTTCAATTAAGATGCTATAAACACTTAAATGCAGGTTTTTATGGGGTCATAAGTTACTAAATTGGGGCTTGGATTTAGCTCAGTTGGTAGAGTGCTGCTCCACACTCTCTAAGAACCTGCATTTGATTCCCAGCACTGTAAAAACAGGAGAAGGATGTGGCAATCCTGAAACATCAGCCATTGAAAACCCTAGGAGGGTTGCTATGTGTTGGGTCTGACTTGAAGGCAACTAACAGCAACAACAAATTATCAAATCATTTGGATTTTGATTTTCTAAGGTACTCAGTAATGCAGTTGCTGAATTATATGGCAAGATTTTGTTTAACTTTGTAAGAAACTGCCAAACTTTCTTCCAAAGTATCTAGAACATTTTGAATTCCTATCAGTCATGAATGAGTGTTCTTCTTGCTGTCATCTTTATCATATTCAGTATTGTCAGGTTTTTTTTTTTTTTTGGTGGGGGGGGTTGTTGCTGGTGGTATTTCACTGCTTTAATTTATATTTCTCTATTGACCTGTGAGCCTGCAGTCATACAACTGTGACATCTGATCCTATCAGGTCTGGGAAGCTAAACAGAGTCGGGCCTGATTAGTACTTGGATGGGAGACAGCCTGGGAACATCAGATGCTGTAGGCTTGGGAGAAGGACCCAGCAACCCACTCCCAAAATGAATCAGCCATTGAAAACCCTATGAATAGCAAAGAAGGACTAACAATACTGTTTCACCTGTTGTATGTAGGATCGCTATGAGTTGGATGCTGACCTGACAGCACCTAACAACAACAACAACAACAACAACAACAACAACAACAACAACATGGGATGTTGAGCATTTTTTTGTCTGTTTATTTTCCATTTGTATATCTTTGGTGAGATCTTCAGACCTTTTTCTGCTGGTCTGGAAAGGAACCTGTTCTTGCCTCTGCTACCTGATTCTGTGATATGTAGACAGAAATTACTTGTAATAATTTGAATTCATCTGTACTTTTCCCCTGTTAGACTGAATGTGAGAAAAAGCTCCACAATCTACTATTATCATTGTCTTCCCTGTCATTTATGCTCATTCCTCTTATGACTAGCACATGCCAAGGTGCAGTCAATGTACCTGACCTAGCATTTATACTTAGGTGTACTGCATTGCTTGGAGTTATAGTCTATGAATAGATGAAAGAAGAAATTTACTCATGCATGGAATACAGGATGTTACTGAGGTATGGCTTGGAGTCCCCCCAGTAAAAGTGTCACCTCTAAGCTTCTGCCAATATCCCTCATCTCCAAGGACAGCAGCATAATGGGAGAGAGAAATCTTGCTAACTGTAATAGCTCTTGTTATTAATCTCTTAAAATGAGCATGATACTTTGCTAAGTGCTTTACATATATTATGACATTTAATTCTAGAAGCAACCCTCTGAGATGGGAATAATTATTCTCAATTTACAGATAAGGGAATATAAGATTTAGGGGAATATCTGAGGACACACTGCTGAAGAGCAGTAGAGTCTGTTTAAACTCAGTACAGTCTGACTCCAAACTCTATGCTCACAACCAGCATTTCCTCCTTCTAGTCGGGCTTTGCACATCCAGGTCAGGTCCATATTTATGCTTCACTCAGTGGAGATTCCTTCTGGAATCTGAAAGATAGTGGCTAACATTCAGATTTCTAGTTCTAGTAATTTTTCATGTTTATGATTGAAAAATTGGAATTAAGTGAACTATATGTTGCTCACTAGTCTCAATTGACATTAGAAAAGTAAAGTCATAAAAACAGGCTTGAAATTTTAAGGCAATCTATACTTGTGAATCACAAAGTACTCCACTACTATGGTTTATTGCAATAAATGAAACCAGTGTAAATATTTTCAATTGATATTGCACATTTTATTTGATAAATTTAGGTCATTCATAAATCATCAAATCAATTCAGAATGCAGAAAAATTATTTAATAAATTAAACTCATGAAATGTGGAGTAAAAATGCTGAATTCCTTAATATTTTAAAATATCTCTGTGCATATTAATATAAAAAGAAGTTATTTTTCCAAAACAGGAGTGAGGCTTAAACATCTTGGGTCTTTTTAATAGCCTTTTCTTTTCTTCCATTTTACCTCCCAAAGCCATTGCAGTAAATAGTTTTTTAGAAGTTACAATATAAGTACTTAAACATAGCATTTGGTCTTCTGGGACACATATAGTATTCATGTTAGCCAAAATAATTATTTAATTACTCCTATTGTTATTGATGGGAGACAGACCCAGCAACCCACTCCCAAAAATCAATCTGCCATTGAAAACCCTATGAACAGCAGAGAAACACTAAAAATAGTGTTTCACCTGTTGTACATAGGGTCACTATGAGTCAGAGACCAACTAGATGGCACCTAACAACAATTGTTATTGAAGTGTAGAACTTATCTTCTTGTATCTCAATTATTGCAAAAATATCCTAACTATATCTATTGCTAGTGTCCATTTCTCTTTTCTTCACAACACATGAATGTGCAGTTGTGCTTATTATTTCCAGGCCACTTTCATTTTCTAAAGTGAAAACACAGATCTAGTCTTATATTCTGCAGAAAGAGAATATTGTTTGAAGTCAGGCAGTGCTGGATCAGTGTCCTATCTGTTTCTACAACTTGAGCATATTACTTAATCTAGCTAAACTTTAGTGTCTTACTCTTTGAGGGAATCCTGAAATGTTGCCATAATTCTAAATGAGATAACATAAATAAATATTCTCATTTCCCTATCCACAACAGGCATCCTGCAAAAGCTCAAGCTTTGTTTCCCAAACTACTGGCTATGAACTAGGTACCATTTTTTCAAACAAATTTGTTCTTTCCTTCTATATTTTATCATGTGTTTTCTCTTCTTTCCATATCTTCAACTACAACTTGAGCATATTACTTAATCTAGCTAAACTTTAGTGTCTCACTTTTTGAGGGAATCCTGAAATGTTGCCATAATTCTAAATGAGATAACATAAATAAATATTCTCATTTCCCTATCCACAACAGGCATCCTGCAAAAGCTCAAGCTTTGTTTCCCAACCTACTGGCTATGAACTAGGTACCATTTTTTCAAACAAATTTGTTCTTTCCTTCTATATTTTATCATGTGTTTTCTCTTCTTTCCATATCTTCATATGCCAAAAGTTCCAGTTCTTTCCTTATCCAGCCTGGCTTCTGACACAGAGGATCTTCTCCTGATAACTCAGCCCCACCGTTACCTAAGCTAAGACCTTGAGTGGGGCAGGCCATAAAGTAATACATTCCCCACACTCGTAGCACATGTGTAGTGACAATGGACATGTATGTCCACCATACCAGACTATTTTTAACTTCTATTGTATTTCCCCATGACGCAAAATTGTTGATTCCATCTAGGCTTCTTTCTAGCATGATAATTATTCTATTTAAGGTTGCATTCCATCCTTGGGCTCCTTCCTTCTTGACTGTGATCCTGGTGCTCCCTAATTCTTAACAGTTCCTGTTGTAGACGGCCATCACCACTTCCTGTTAGAATTTCAATCTTTGTAGATAAATCTTCTCTTTATTTTGGGACTGGTGATAGGGAGGTGGCAAAGGTATGAAGACTTGAGACATTCCTTGATTTGTTTCCTGGCTTGTCTACTGAGTCAGTGGTTCCAGGTCTGTGAAGTAGTGATATACAAATTTTTCCACATACTATATGTTCTATAATCTAATCCATAAACTTTTAACACTTTGTTTGTTGTTCGGTGCCATCCAGTCAGGTCTGACTCATAGCAACCCTATGTACAACAGAACAAAACACTCCACAATTCTGTGACAGGCACATGATCTTATTTATGTTCAATCCCATTGTTGCAGACACGGTGTCAATTTATCTAGCTGAGAGTTTTCCTTTTTCTCATTGACCTCCCACTCTCCCAAACATGATGTCCTTCTTCAGGGATTGGTCCCTCCTAACAATATGTCCAAAAACATAAGACACAGTCTAGCCATCCTTGCTTCCAAGGAGCATTCTGGTTGCACTTCCTCTAGGACAAATCTGTTGGTTCATTTGGCAGTCCATGGTATATACAATATTCATCTCCAGCACCATAATTCAAGAACTTAGTTTCCATAGTGTCTTGGTTATCATGTTCACCTAACACCAGAAAGATCTCCAGTTTGAAACTGGATAGAAACAGCACTTTCAACATTTTTAGATGGCTAGAAAATCAGGTGGGCTGGTATTTAGCTCAGTTGGTAGAGAGCCGTTCTGTAGTGTCTGAAGTCCTGAGTTCAACTCCCAGCACCACAAAAATGGGAGAAGGATGTGGCAATCCACTCCCAAGGCAATCCCGAAAGAATCAGCCATTGAAAACCCTATGAGGGTCACTATGAGTTGGACATGACTTCATGGTACCTAACAACAACAACAACAAGAAAATCGGTGCAGAGTAGAATCATGTATATATTCTGGGAGAGAGAACTCTATCAACTGCTAATCCAATCGGCATACTACTCTAATCTGCATCTGATTTTGTGGTGGTGTTGTTAGGTGCCATCAAGTTGGGTCTGACTTATAGCAACTCTATGTACAGCAGAACAAAACACTTCCTGATACTGTGCCAGGCATACAATCTTATTTATGTTTAAGCTCCTTGTTGCAGACACTGTGTCAATCCATCTAGTGGAGGGTTTTCCTTTTTTCATTGACCTGCCACTCTCCCAAACATTATATCCTTCTCCAGGAATTGGTTAATCCTGACTCCATGTCCAAAATATATAAGACACAGTCTAGCTATCCTTGCTTCCAAGGAGCACTCTGGTTGCACTTCTTCTAGCACAGGTCTGTTGGTTCTTTTGACAGTCCATGGTATATTCAATATTCATCTCCAGCTCCATAACTGGAAGGCATCAATTCTTCTCCTTTCTCCCAGATTCAATGTCCAGCTTTCACAACCATATTATGAGACTGAAAATACCATGGCATGAGTCAGGTGCCCCTTGGTCTTCAATGTGACATCTTTAGTTTTCAACACTTTAAAGAGATCTTTTGGTATATCATTTCCCAAAGCAATGTGTCTTTTGATGTCTTGACTGCTGCTTCCACAGGCATTGGTTGTAGAAACAAGAAAGTGTACAGATTAGATATGAAAATATCTGGGTAATTTGGATTATCTCAACTCAACAGGTATCATCCTACCTTGCAACTGGCACTATCTGAGTCTCACAGTAGTTCATTCCTGCACGATGATTTTTTCTAATCACCAAATGAGGTCACTTGTGCCTTTCTCATTGGAATGTTCTGGGATTATGAGGCAAGATGTCTCAGGGTGTGACTCCAAAGAAACAAATCCTAAAATTATTTTCCTTGAGAGAATGAGAGAGAAGCAGCAGGAACTTTCTCCTTGAGAAGATTCTGGGTTTGTAAGTCACTGATTGAGTGCCTGTGAGCCATGCATGAGTCTTGGCATTGCTTCCAAATGAGAATGAAAATAACATAATTTCTTTGGGAAAATTTTCACTGTCAATTATATCTTACCTCCTGCAGAGAGTAGCCAGACATACTCCACTGACAATATGTAAAAGCAGCATCTTAAGTGCCACTGAATTGTCCCTAGAGTCACTCATAATACTTCCTCTAGACTATAAAAACATCCCTCCAAATTATTTTATCTTTTCTTTAATTGAAGAATTCTTTGACCTTTCTTTAATAGCTGCTCCCTAGAAAATTTCTTTCTATTGAAGCCGTACTTTACCCTGGCCTTCCAAACAAGCTAATTACTGTGCACACAGATTTCTTCATATTCATTTAAAAATATAGAAAATAATAACAGAGGAGATTTTTGAGCCATAAAGTTATTTTCTGGATTGACTTCCAATTGAATTAGATCAAAGAGACTAGCAGTATGATCACTAATGTGTATTCACACAGCTGCCTTATCCATAAGCAAATGCTGGGCATTTTTTTTATACCCTAGTTATACTCTAGAAAATTCATGGTGTTTAACTTCCTGTATCTCAAGTTAAGCATGAGCTCACTCAAGTATGAGCTCAGTCTTGGTAGAATTTAGCCACTGATAACAACCATGCAGTATGCTCACTGTTTATAACCAGATTCTGCTTTGCTTGACTTGTAACCATATTATATATTTGGGATATAATCTTTGTTTGACAGACTTTAACACTAATATGGAGAATAAATGGTTAAAGGAGTACATAAAGTATTTGCACAGTGTTTCAAAAACATTTTATTTTCTATAGTATGGTAAGTCAAATCTCAGTCTTTGGAGGGAATGGGGACTGGATGGGCAATATGCTATATAACCACTAGCTTTGTTTCTCTACTTATTTTAAATGATAGTTGTGGGGAAAGACAGTCTGCCATGGGCCCTAAGTGCCTCTGCATATTCTTTCTGGATGTACTAACCAAGAATACAAGGCCCTGACTGCTCTTTACCAGATTATTTCTCAGAGTTGTGTCTATAACAAGCAACCTTGAGAGATGAGGTAATATCTCCCCTCAGACCCAAGGCAGGCTTGCTTCTGCTCACTATAAAAGCAGTGAATCCCCAAGCTCTGCATTCTTTCTCTATAAATGCAACCCATTTGGTTTGCAGTCACGTGTTACCCCCATAAAACTTGGGAAGCACAGGAATCTAAAGCAAGTGACTATCAAGCTCTGTCCAATGCTTTTGCAGTGAATAATGAAGTTTTTTATCTCCATCCCAGGAGTCTTGTGCCTTTTGTCTGTATCCATGAAACAGCAACAGACTCAATTGTCTGTTTGGAAGAAGAGTAAAATTTCTCAGTCCTTACAGAGCTCCCCATAATTTCGAAATATTTCTATTTATACTCATAAAATAAGTCCTATAATGGCTGTTTATATTATTTTGAATTATTAGTGACCATGACTCATGGAAAATTTTGGTTTTTAGTCCTGACTCTACGACTAAGTGAATGTTCTTATGTTTTTTCCCCTGGGCCTCTGTTTCTTCATCTGTAAAAGGAAGGGTTCCCACTGTGCGCTGGGGAGCCTGTGACCAGTCCTCCTAAGGGCCTTCCCATTAGTCCCTGATGGCAGGCTGGGGGCTATGGTTGGAGACAACAACAGAGCGGTGGTGACCAGCCTGGTCTCCCACCCTCAACAGAGCCACCAGCTGGGCTGCAATCACCCACCCAAATTAGTTCCCTTTTATGCTTTCCTTAACTATCACTTTCTCCACACTCCTCTTCATACTTCTTAACGTTCTCATTTTCTATTTCTCAGAAAACATAAGTGCAGATAATCAGAATTTTTCCTTTGTTTTTGATCCATTGGCTGCTTCCCAAACTTTTTCCCTACCAAGCCATGGAATGTGCAGATAAGCAGGGAGCAAGAATTGGGTTTTTACTAAGATGACCAACTGTCATGCTATATCTGGGACTGAGGCTTTTCTTTGACGTAGAACTTTTGTATTTTAAACCAGGATAGTTCTGGGAAAACTCTGCTAATTCATTATTCTTCTATATCTACACTGTGTTTGATAAGCTTTATGTTATAAGGTCCCCATCAGAGGTTTTTGAAGCTCAAAATTAAAAAATTTGACTTTTTTTTTTCTAAAACAGGGCTTTGCTGCAACAAGTATATCTCAAGGCAATAAATGCACCTGAATAAATGAGAGAAGGAAAAAGATAAGAAAGCATAGTAGAAAGTGTTTAACATAAAAGTAGTATCCTTCTGTAGCTATCCTCAGTAACTTATAGATGAAAATGATTTCATTATTATCCCTTTCTAATAAATTTCTAAGTAGTGAGGGTGAAAATGCTCCTGAACATGTGTTTAGAGCAAAGGTCTAATACAGAAAAAGAATAAAAAGAGAAAGGGAAGGGACCCAGGGAGAATGCATATTTCTATAGTAAAAGTAACTTTCAGGAAATAAAATTAAATATGAATAATAATAACCTCTTGGTGTTAATTTTTATTTTAATATTTACACTTTGCATTTTAAACTGTCTATAATATCTATGTTGTTAGTACAATTAGAAGAAACCATTAAGTAAAGCATAAAAATGAGGAGGGAAAAGGGATAAAAGGGCAAAATTTTGAAGGGTCATGTTAGAATTCCATACTAAAGACAATTTGTTGGTAGTTTTTAAGCAGGAAAATAACTTATACTTGATCAGATTCACAAAAAGGATCTTAATGGTATGTAGGGAGTTATTTTACTGGCTGGAATATTTGTTTTTTTTAACAGAAGTCTCTTACTTTCAAATCCAAAAGTAGCAGAAGCACAAGACCTCTGACAAGGGACTTGAGAATTATTTGAGAGACAAAGGACTTGCCCAGTGCCTGCCAAATATTTTGATGGAGGTGAGCACCTTTTTCTCCTACTCCCACAGGATGCCCTTTTCTCCATCAAAATTACTTAAAGGTCAGCTAGAGAGTTTGTTGAATTTGTCAGCTTCCATTGCCTGAGCTTCTGGTAATCTGAGGGTTTCTCAGCTGAGGACCCTTCTTTCTAAAGTCTTGAGTTTGTATGAATTTGTTTTCATATGGTGGTTGTACTAATTTGCCCTAGTATACTACCATAATTCAATGAATAATCAATAATGCAAGGAAGCATGAGATATTCCTACTTATTTATTTGTTTTTATTTCTATTCATTCATTTTTTTTTTTTACTAAAACCTTTATTAGAGTCTGGGACTTTGTGTAATTCTGTAGTCATGTACAAAAGAGAGAGTTTGAGTAAAAAGAATATGGAAGGATTTCATCAAGTTGCATTCATAGGCACATTAGCTACTGTGATTTAACCCCACACCATGAAAGAAATCATGGATCCTTGCTAATTCACTTCAGTTTCATTTAGGAATGAGCTTTAGGAAATTCAAGGTGTGCAGTGAAGTAGAAGTTTCTCTGTGGGAGCCATTGGTTTCTTTGCTTCTGGGGTTTAAAACACACAAGTGTACTGCACACTTCTTTGCTGTTCTGCATTTCCCACTAGCATTGCCCAAAAGAAATTTCCAGTCTGCTATTTGCATGCCATGTTGTTGTCATCTTATTAAAACATGAAATGATTTAAGCTTCACAGCTGTTATTGTTTTCAATAGAACAGCTGTCCAGTACTTCCAGGGACAATGCCAGGTGCACATGGAGGCTATCTATGCAAATTAGGGAAAAGTTGAGCTGTAATCTGGTGGATTTGATCATTATAGACTGCCAGTCTAAATAATTCAGATGCAAAACCAGCGTATAATGTTGTTGTTTGATTGACCAGAGAAATGTAGCAAATTGCTACATTTGTGTGATTTTAGACCCAGCCTTTGCGATTGACTTAATAACTAATTTCACAAAAACTGAAGTAGGAACCCAAATGCCAATTTACTATGAGAGCCCAAGTTCATGCTGGTAGGTTCTCTTTGAGTAGAAAGATCTATTTGGGCAAGAAAGTACTGTAATCAGAAGATTTGCTCATAATACCCTGAGCAGGGATAGTTAGTTATTTTAATAAATTGTGATCTCAGCTGTGGGACTGAAACTACTCAGTGACAGATCCAGGATATGAACACAGAAATCATTATAAGAGAGCTTCCTAATCATTATATCATATTGTCTGGAATGTATTTTTCTTCATTAGTTTTAGACTTGCTTCTGTAATTCTATTTTATATGTTTTAATTGACTTGAGTGTTTTCTAAAACTACCTCCTAGATTCACGTATATTTACAACATCCTGAAGCAAGTCTTAGAGTACCAATCCCATCCAAGACAGGCTGATTTTCCTGTGTTTGAATTATTTTACAAGTTCTGAGGACCCTTTACTTTGGACCTGGATGCTAGGAATAGATGATGTGAAGTTTTCGGATCACAGTCATTAAAGGCTCTAGAAATTCAGTGGAGAGAGAAATTCATGGACAGAGCCATGGAAGAGTAAGAATATTACCTAGTCCTTCGAAACTAGCATTCTGAAATGCAGAATAAGAGCCCTGGATCTTATGACTAAATTCATTTGCCTGGGTAAAAACAATAATGCTGCAGAAAAATTCATATAAAGGTGAAAATGCACATTGAGGCCAGATTAAGGAGGTTCCTAAATGCTAGGATAATAATTGTGGGTTTTTTTCCTGATAGCTTTCGGTTAGGGGAATGACACAATTAGTCCAGAATTTGAGAAAAAATGAACCTGACATTTTGTAGAGGAGAGAGATGGAGCCTGGGGGTGGAGAGAACAGGTAGGAGATGATTATAGTTTGTCCAGACAAGGATGAACCTGTGATGGATCTGGGAGACAGTAGGGAATTTATCAGTTTCCTATTGCCGATGTTAAAAAAAAAGAAAAAAGCAAAAGCAAAAAACAAACAGCAACAACAGCAACAAAAACACTATTTAAAAACAAATTTCTTCTCTGACAGCTCTGGGGGTGAGAGTCCAACATTACAGTATTGATAGGGCTGTGTTCCTTCTGGAAGTTTAACAGGGAAACTCAGCTTGTCATGCTATGGGGGCTTGGATGTTGCTTTGATGCTGAGAGTTATGCCAACAGTATTTCAGATACCAGCTGGGCCTCCCATGGTGGACAGGTTTTAACAGCTTCCAGACTAAGACAGACTAGGGAGAAGGACCTGGCAGCCCACTCTTGAAACAAACAATCAGCCATTGGAAACCCTATGAATAGCAGTGAAGCACTGACATAGTGCTGGGCATGGCACAGTGCTGAGTAGTGTTTCATTCTGCACAGTGTTGGGTAGTGTTTCATTCTTCTGTATCTGTGGTCACTATGAATCAGATCCGACTTGATGGCACCTAAAAACAGACACTGCCTGCCTTCTTTGGCTCATAGCTTCTTTCTCTATCCTTACAAGGTATCTCTATGAAGATAGCTCTATAAAGTAGGCACTTTTTATCTTTTGTGGGAAGACATTTCTAGTTAATGAGTACTACCTTGAGATGACAGAATACAACTTGCCCATTTATTATCCTGCCTTGCACAATGCCTTACACAGAGCAAGAGGCAAAAAATATGTTACATTGACTTAAATTGAAATTAAGTAGAAGGCAGTGTTTGGGTTGTAACTGATGAAATATGCTAACAAAGAAGAAAGAGTCCTGGTTAACTATAAGGTACTGAATTTAGAGAAGGAGGACATATACAGGTTATGATTTATTTTCAGAGTGACAAAGCTAAGAAAGATAAAAATTTTGTTGGTTGAAGCGTAAACAGCAGCTTGGGAGAAAAGACTTGGGGAACACTCACATTTATTTGGCAGAAAAGAAAGCAATAGAGAAAAGGAGTGAAATGTGAATAGGAGAAGCAAAACAGTAATGGGTTGAAGAAAATTTATTGGGAATGTACACAAGGCCATTACTAAATTCTGATGGATATTTTGGGAAAAACCATAAAAACATATTTTAAAAAGATAGTGATATTTTAAAAAAATGGCCAGGATCCATTATCCATAGAAATGGAAAAGAATAATATCAAGCATAAGTCAGAAAATAGGTAAATCCAAACAGGTAAAATTAACTATAAAGCACATTGTGTATGATTTCTGGGGCAGTATACTTTCCTTCCAACAACTGCTAAATTTATGTAAAGAATAGCTTTATTTCTTAATACAAAACCTGATGAGTAGAAGGGACAGAGATCTGGAATTTGTTTATAGTTGAGGGCTTTTTATAAATAAAGGCTGTTTCACATTGTTCTAAATGTAAATTCTTTGTGGCTTTTTCTACCTTCAAATTTTACAACAAGGGAGATCAGATCACTGGAGCAGAACTCAGACCTGGTTTCTATTCTTAATATGGCCAACAGCTAACTTGTGGTACAGCGGGGAAATTTGTTCAGGCCCTTTGCACCTCGGTTTTCTCATCTAGAAATGAAGGGATGGTGAGATGATATCAATTATCCCCTGTGGAGCTAAACTTCTATGAACTGTTTTGTTGTTTGAGGGATGCTAGGTAAATAACTTGTTTGCATTTCATATGTTTTATTTCCTAAATTATTTGACATATCTAAATGCTTTCTTAAGAGCTGAGTTTCAAGAGAAAAAATAAGTGGGGAAATTCGTTGCCGGAGCTATATAACATGGTAATTGTGGAATTAACAGTTACAGAAATAGCTTCCCATTTAAAATAAGCTTGACATTTTCCATTTGTTTGGGGTTTTCTCCATAGTATTGAGGATGGCCCTTGCCAATTAGTTATTGTGCCTTATTTCCCTAGATGAGCTGCCTTTGTGTGAGAGATTGATCTCAGAAGCCCAAGGCAGTCAGGAAGAAAGATATGAAGCTGGAGTGCCCAGCAATCCTTCATGGAAGACAGATGGAGCTGGGTGAACTGAAGAGGGGAGGACCCTGACAAAGGAGAGAGATTAATTTGGATGGGACCTGTGGAGATTGGACAGAGTTAAATAGTTTAACAGTGGGAGGCTTAGTTTGCATCCAGAAGTATTTTTCTTTTGAAAGAAGAGCCCTTTAGAGTGGAAAACATTCTTTCTTCTTCCATGGCAATCTCTGTTTTGAGTCTTTATTCTTGCCTTTCCCCGTCTCATCTTTGTCTTTTTTTCTCCCCTTCCCCTTCCCCTCTTCCCTTTTCTTCCCTCCTCCTCCTCTCTTCTTGTCTTTTCATTATTAGACAAATTTGTTTACCCAGACCCAGAGAAGGAGAGTTTGCATACTGCTAAGAACAGGCTTCCTTTCCCAGGGCACAGTAAGACTGGAGACATGGAGGAGCTGTGAGAAAGAGGGAAAGAGAAAGAAAAGAAGAAAGAGGGAGGAGAGGGAGAGAGAGAAAGAGGGGAGAAAGGAAATGCCTAGTCCTAAAACAGAAGTTCTAAAGTCTTTTAAAATCCAAACTAATGAATGTCCTGCTGAGGACGTGAGGAGAGGGGAAGTGTGTGTGTGTGTGTGTGTGTGTGTGTGTGTGTGTGTGTGTGTGTGTGTGTACAGACTATAAGGCTCTGATAAGCTCTGATGCCAAGGTCAGGGAGTGTAGAAGGAAGCACACAGGTGCCTTGCAGTAGGGGAAATAGCCAGAATTGGATATATGTTTCCAATAGGGCAATTTTGATATTACAGGTTTACATTTCCAAGAAGTGGGAGTCCGGATTGAAAGTCTAAAGCAAGCTATTTCACCTCCCTGCATCTTAGTTCCTAAAATAAAGTGCACACATTTATGTTTTCTCACAGTTAGTTTTGAAGAAGCACAAAATAGATCATTTTTATATGAGTGCTTTGGGAGCCATGTGACATTACATATACCTTTCAGTAGTAAATTGCTACCTGTAAAATGGGAATAATAACAATTAGACAGTTTACATGAGAATTTAAGGAGATAACAATCTAGAATTAACAACAGTCATTCTCTTGGGTGCTGGTTATCTTGAATATTGAAAACTGACAACAAATTACTTTGTATTATATATCTTTAATCTAAGTCTAAAAGCATAGTTAGTAATTTGAACTTGTTTGAAATCCTATAATGTATTCCAGAACAAAATGGAAGAGCATTTAAAAAATTTTGGTTTTTTTCAGTTCAGGATTGAACCTAGGGCCTCAAGCATACTAGGCAAATGCTCTACCACTAAGCCACATCTCTAGCTTATTATTTTTTTTTTCACTTTGAGATAAGGTCTCACCAAATTACACAGGCTGCCTCTGACCTCGAACTGGATATCATCCTGCCTCTGCCTCCCAAATTGCTGGGTTTATAATTGTGCATCATAACACTCAGGTAAATGGAAGAACATTTTGTGTGGATTTGGTATGTTTCACTTATGAATTGGCCATTGATCCATTTAACTTAGAGCTGATGCTATCTGTACAAATGGTTAGCAGAAAATTATATACAGTTATATGATCTGATCAGTTTATATTTTAATCAGCCTGTGCCATGTAGGCATAGCTAGGTAGAATTGACACCCATCACAGTGCTAGAGTAGGGCCTCAGAGCACCCAGATATTAACTTTTGCATGCTAGACCATGAGGAGTTTGGGAGTCTAGGGAAATGAAGAAGTCCTTCAAGGCATATGGGGTAGTGACTCTTACTAACTGGTATGGAAATATTTTAAAAACGGGAATCACTGAACCAGTTGCAGATAGACCAATGATCCTACTCATATGGAGCCCCACACTAACCTAATGAAAATAATAATAAAAAAATCTCTACACCATGTCTTTTCCCCTAAAACAACAGCTCCCAACCAATTGTAATACTGACTGACAAGTTTCTGAATGGTCTTTCAAGTCACAGAACAGTATTCTTTTGGTAACAGGATGAGGACAAAATTGGCAAACCTCTTAGATGAAATCCCAGAATAGGCATAGAATAGGTGGCTGGTGCTAAAAATTATGTATCCTATTCTTGACCCTTTTCCACTTATTAGAATTCAATTTCCATCCAGGCCCAGTGGCACTTGCCTATAATCCCAGTGACTTGGGAGGCAGAGGTGGGAGGATCGAAAGTTTGAGACCAGAAGCTGCCTGCATAATTTAGCAAGACTGTCTCAAAACATGAAAAAAAAGGGGGGGGGACTGGTGGTGCAGCTCTGTGGTACAGCACTTGCAAAGCATGCAAGTGTGAGGCCCTGGGTTCAATCCCCAGTACCACACCACACACACACACACAAAAAAAATCAATTTCCATAAGTAATACTATGAAGCCTGGGACTACCAATCATTTTACATCAGTGAGGTTTATTTAGTTAATTATGCTGAAGACTCAAGGACCTTGGTTGGTATTAGGATATGAAGGGGAATATTTTGAGGTTTACTTTAGAAGAAGGCAGACATGGTAGAACACTACATTGGGGCATTCGGACATCCCTGAGATACTCTTAAAGTTGGTGGCTGCCTAGGAGTTGTGTGTGGGAGAGGATTTCCAAGAAATAGAAAGACTCAAGATCTCCCTAGTAACCAGTCCTTCCCATACATTCTATTCTTTGGGCATGTGTAGCAGTAGATGCTACCATGGGCTGCAGAAGAGACTAGAATTAACTGAGAAAAACACTGGTGCAGTGCACATAACAGCTCTTGATGTACCCACAGCTGTACTAGGTAGCACTGTCTAATAAGAATATACCAGCAAACACAGAAGAAAGAATGAAATTGGAATGTAGCCAAAAGGTATTTTTCTCTAACTGGGAAAGAATCATGAACTAACTCGACATTTAATGGCCAGATATTTAGGTTTACGATGAGGCCACTTGAAGAATACAGAGACTTGGAAACAAGGAAGACAGAAAGAGTTGCATGGAGTTCTAGGCACTATTTCAACAGGGAATATCTTGGAACATAGTCAAGAGCTAATTCACCAACACTGATCCCTAAGCCACTGAGATGGCCTAGTTAGAGGAAAGACTTGCCTGAAGAAAACTTGTTCAGTACTGCAGAATTATAACTTGGGGCACAAAGTTCGTAGCTGAAGTCCTTAGGAAACATGGATACTAGTTTAATTTTGCAACTGAAATAAACTGTCATCAATAATAATATTTATGGGCTAGAGATGGAACTCAGTGCTATAGCACTTGCCTAGCATTTGCCAAGGCCCTGAGTTTGATTTCCAGCACTGCAAACAAATAGTTATACATTTGAAGTTCTATTGTATTGTCTTCTTATATTATCCAGAATTTCTTAAAAATGGAATATTTTGGTTAATGGAACTTTTTAAAGGAATTGCCTTTAGTACTACAGAGAAGGCAACAATTACTAAAAATTGAAATCTAATAAAATATACTTAACAGTCCAATAATTCTTTTGTGATTTAAGAAGACCTTGAGAGATTCATATTACCTAGTGCTTTTCAAGGGCACCAAGTCTAGGATATCAAATATTGGTCTTGACTTTGATGTTATCATAAGAATATACTTCAGGAACTGATTTTGAAGTGGACTTACCTAGGATTTTTCTTTTAACTTTCTCAAACCAGAATGAAAACACTGCATCAAATCACCAAGTTACATAATCATGTATAAGGATATATATTTATGTATATGCCTATATATATTTATATATCTTTTTTTATTAGAAATTTTTAATGTACATCTTAATGTGATTCATTTTGACATGCTTTTCATTGTGACATTTCCATATATGCATTTTGATAAACATTATTCATATAGGTTACCCCTTACCCTCCCCTATGCTTCCCCCCCCCACCCTTCCCATCTAAGTTTCCCATCTAAGTCTTCTCTATCTTTTACTCAGTAGTATTTTTCTATATGTCCTTGGGTTCCAGTTCTGTTTAAGATAGAAACTTTTCCTGTAGTGGTCTTTGTTTTTATCTTGTTAGAACAATTACACGCAATTTCTAGTCCATTTATATTGACATCATTCTTATCTTCCCCCCCCCTTTTATTATGATCCGACCTTTGAATAGGATTTTTCCTTCTTGTAATTTTGAATCAGCTCCCTCATATGAGTGAGAACATGTGTTGTTTCTCTTTCTGAGCTCATGTTAGTTCACTCAAAATAATTTTCTCTAATTCCACCCATTTTCCTGCGAATGACTTTATTTCATTTTTCTTGATTGCTGAGTAGTATTCCATTGTGTACATATACCATAGTTTTTTTATCTGTTCTTCTGTTGAAGGGCACTTTGGCTGACTCCATATCCTTGCTATTGTGAAAAGCGCTGCATTGAACATGGAGATGCAGGTGTATCTGTGGTATGATGACCCATCTCCCTTTGGGTAAATTCCCAATAGTGTTATAGCTGGGTCATATGGTAGATCTATTTTTAGTTTTATGAGGTACCTCCATATTGATTTCCACAGTGGTTGCACCAATTTACAGCTCTACCAACAACGTAAGAGTGTTCCCTTTTCCCCACAACCTCGCCAGCATTTGTTGCTTATATTTTGAGGGGGGCACCCTTAGTGTAATACTAATATACATATTCTCCTTTTTTAAAATCTAACTGTGATGCTTAATTATATATCAATTTGTCTAGACCATGATGATGTCTAGACCCAGATGAAATATTATCTCTGGAAGTGTCTCTTAAGGTGTTTTGGATGAAATTAACATATGAATCAATGGATACAGTAAAGAGATTGCCCTCTCTAATGTGGAAAGAAAACATCTCATTCACTTAGGTCCTGAGTAGAATATAAGGTAGAAGAAAGAGAAATTCACCCTTTTATGTTCTATCAACTGCTTAAGCTAGGCTATCTCATGTTTTGCCCTTGGACTGGTGTTTAAACCATTGGCTCTCCTAGGTGTCAGACCTTGGGATCAGGACTGAATTACATCATTCATTTTGCATTCATAAGATTTTGAGCCTCATAACCATATAAGCCACTTTTTCATAACAAATCTGTCTCTGTGATATGTGTGTGTTTCTGTATGTGTGCATGTGTGTGTATATGTATAGTTTATTGTTGTTATGTGCCCTGGAGTTTAGGCCAACTCATAGAGACCCTATGTACAAAAGAAGGAAACATTCCTACTGTGCCAAGCACATGATTATTTTTTTTTTATGTTTAAGCCTATTGTTGCAGCCACTGTGTCAATCCATGTAGTTGAGAGTCTTCCTTTTATTCATTAACCTGTTACTCTCCCAAACATGATCTCCTTTTCCAGGGATTGGTCCTTCCTGACAACATGTCCAAAATATGTAACACAAGATCTAGTAATCCTTGCTTCCAAGGAGGACTCTGGTTGCACTTCTAGGATAGATCTATTGGTTCTTTTGGCATTCCATGGTATATTCAATATTTATCTCCAGCACCATAATTCAAAAGCATCAGTTCTTTTCCTTTCTACCTTATTCAATGTCTGGTATTCACAACCATCCGATGTGATTGAAAATACCATGACATGAGTCATGCGCACCTTTGTCTTCAATGTGATATCTTTACTTTTCAATACTTTAAAGAGGTTTTTTTGCAACAGATACTCCCAATGCAATGAGTCTTTGATTTCTTAACAGCTGCTTCCACTGGTGTTAGTTGTAGAGCCAAGTAAAGCAAAATCTTGGACAGCTTCAATCTTTTCTCCATTTATCGTGAAGTTGTGTGTTCACCCAGTTGTAAGGATTTTTGTTTTGTTGATGTCATAGCACAATCTGTACTGAATGCTGTGTTCTTTTATCTTTATCAGTAAATGTTTCAAATTCTCTTTGCTTTTGGCAAGCAGAGTTGTATCATCTGCATAATGCAGATTGTTAATGAGTCTTCCTCTAATCACGATGCCATGTTCTTTTTCATAATCTCCAGCTTCTCCAATTATTTGTTCAGCATGAAAACTGAAGAGGTACAGTGAAAGGATATAACCCTGATATACACTTTCCTTGCCTTTAAACCAGGTAGTGTTTCTTTGTTCTGCTCAAATAACTGCCTCCTGGTCCATATACAGATTACTTATGAGTACAATTAAGTGCTGTGGTATTCCCATTCTTCCCAGTGTTGTCCATAATTTGTGATGATCCACACAGTCAAATGCCTTTTCATAGTCAATAAAACATAGATAGACATTGTTCTGGTATTCTCTGCTCATAGCATATATATATATATATATATATATATATATATATATATATATATGTATGTATGTATGTGTGTATATATATATATGTGTGTATGTATATATGTATGTATATATATGTATGTATGTATATATATATATATATATATATATATATATATATATTCTTTATTTTCTATTGGTTCTCTTTGTTCAGAGAAACTTGATATTAATGCACTGACTTCCTTAGCTCAGAAACTTTTAAAGATACATTCATGTCATTGTATGCTTCTTGGTGTTGTTAGGTGCTATCAAGTCAGGCCCAACTCATTGTAACCCTATGCACAACAGACAAATTACTTTCTGATTCTGTGCTATGCCAAGCACTGTGCCTGTACTTCTCTGCTACTCATAGGGTTTTTAATGGCTGTTTGGGGACTTGGCTGTCAGGTCCACCTCCCATTTTGTGATGCTGGGGATTGAACCCAGGACTTCAGAGTACACAAAGCAAGCACTCTACCAACTGTGGTAAACCCCTGCCCATCATTGGATGCATGAGTATGAGTACTTTATTCCTTTCTGTTTCTGAATAGTAGTTAAAATTAATTGATTGTATATTGATATGTCTTTGTTGTTGTTGTTAGGTGCTGTCGAGTTGGTATCTGACTCATAGCGACCTTCTGCACAACAGGGGAAACACTATTGTCAGTGCTTCTCTGCTGTTCATAGGGTTTTCAATGGCAGATTGATTTTTGGGAGTGGGTTGCCAGGTCCTTCTCCCAAGCCTACAGCTTCTGGTGTTCCTAGGCGGTCTCCCATCCAGGTACTAACCAGGCCAGACCCTGCTTAGCTTCCAAGATCTGACAGGATCGGATGCCACAGGGCTATGGCTGTAGGCAATATATCTTTAGACTTTCTAATTTATTTCATTGATTGACTTTACTATCTCTATATCAATACCATATTATGTTGATTAATATAGTTTATAGCAAGCCATGAAATAAAATAATATGATGATGTTGTTGGTGGTGGTGTTAGGTACCATCAAGTCAGGTCTGACTCATATCAACCTTACGTATAACAGACGAAACACTCCCCAACACTATGCTGTGTCAGGCAACATGTCAATGCTTCTCTGCTATTTATAGGGTTTTCAATGGCAGATTGTTTCCAGATTGCATTGGGAGAGGACTGCCAAATCCTTCTCCCATTTTTATGGTGCTAGGGATTGAACCTAGGGCCTCAGAGAATGTAGAGTGGCACTCTACCAACTGAGCTAAACCCCAGCCCCAAGTAGTATAAGTGGATCAATTTTGTTCTTTACAGGCTTTTTTTTTTTTTGTCCATGACATATCTTTTACATTTTCATTCAAAATTTAAAATTAGCTTGTGAATTTTCATGTAAAAAATGTTTCTTGGATTTTGGTGAGATATTGGATTTTGGTGAGATTGGATTTTGGTTGAATATTACATCAATTGGGGAAGAAGAAAAAACTTAAAAATATGGAGTTTTCTGATCCATGAATATAGTATAGCTCTCAATGTATTTGGATAGTTATTTTATCTCATCAAAATTGTTTTAGCATAGATTGAAATGTTCAAAAGTATTTATTGAAGCTCTTATGTATCATACTCCGATTCAAATGCTTTAGATGAAAGATCAGCACATCTCCTTTCATTCTAGAAAGGGAGAAACCAAAAAAGTAAAATGAATATGCAAGATACATTTATGTAGTAATAATTCTTTCCTAGGAAGGAAGAAATGCTCCATAAGGAATATAGCAATGAATGGTCTCATTTCTTATTGGAATAGTAGGGGAGCATCTCTCTGAGAAAGTGACCATTGAACAGAGACTTAAATAATATTAAGGAGTCACAGTGACTACCTGAGGGAAGAATGTTTAAGGCAGAATGTTCATGGATAAAAATGAGCTTAGGATGCTTCAACAACAGCAAGAAAAGTTGCTAGTAGTTTTTCAATAGATTTTGAAGTGTTCTCATTTTATTGCTTTTTTTTAGGAATAAGAATTGAGATAAGCTTTTGGGTCTGGTTGAGATAGATATTGGAGAGAGGAAAAGGTATAAAATAATTCTAGCTGGCTCTTGAATTGAAAACTATTTAATAGTGATTGCATATTTTGCTTCATCCAAATTAATCACAGTACAGATATAAAGCTGGGATGGAATTGGGTTTAACTAGCACTAAGTTTGTGTTTTTCCTTTTCCTGACAAGAATGTCAGAGAAAGAGATGAGGGGAAGAGTTAACAAAATAAAATAAAATAAAATAAAAAAACAGGAAAAGAGTGGTTATAGTAATGTTAGGTAATCCACTGATAAATTAGAAGAAGTAAAAATACAAAGAGAATGTGAGAATTTTAAGAATTGCATTTCATAGACTGAGATCCTAATATCTTCTTGTTGGTGTTAGGTACCATCGAGTTGGGTCTGACTCACAGTGACCCTCAAAGAGTTTTTAATGGCTGATTTTTTTGAGATTGCCTCAAGAGTGGATTAGTCATGTCTTTTTCCAATTTTTTTTCCTGGTGCTGGGTATTGAACCTTGGTCCTCAGAGTGTGGAGCAGCACTTGACCAACTGAGCTAAACCCCAGCCCAATATCTTTAGAGTTGGTATACTAAAAGAGATGATCTAGAAATATAGGAATTAATAGAGAGGAGGATGTTTGAAACTTTTGAACATGGTACAGTGAGTAATTAGTAATGAAAAGTTCTAAAATATAAACTTGGGATTGGATTGCTGCAGTGAGTACAAGAAAATAAATAGTTGGAAGTAAATTCATGGAATGAGAGGGCAGAGAGCTGAGTGGGTACTGATATGGATGTTGAACTCCCTAAGAATAGTGACAGAAGTGGATGGTGGGGGGATAAGCAATGACAGAGAGGGATCCAAAGGTTAATGGTGACAATAGCAAAGAATGGTATCTGGGGGTGCTGTGTGGGGGAATGTACTTTAAAGGCCTGAGGAGCTTCAAAAAGGAAGACTGCAGAAGAAATTTTCTGACGCAGCAATGAGGATCAGGGAAGACACTTTTCTTATCTTCAGGTCTGGGGTCACATGGGGTCTGCAGCTGCTTATGTTACAGATGCAGCACATAATAATGGAATAGTTACATTTCTGTTAGATGAAGAAGTTGAAATTAATACCTAGAGAAGAGTTAGGAGAGTAGATTTCAGAAAACACAGCATCGAAGTTTAAGAGGCCAAAAATTTTAGACTAAAGGTTGGGTAGAGCTAAAGAGATAAAGATGGGTGATCAAGAATGAGCTGAGAAGTTTGGATTTATAGCAATGCTTTAGATCAACAAAGATGTGAGGCATAAAGAATTTCCTTCAAATGATCTCTTCGAGGAAACTATGTGATCAGTTCTAACTATAGTTTCCTTGTCAGGATTTGTGTCTTAGTCCATTTGTGGTGGGGAATAAAGTAGTGTTGAGGTTGGAAGAGGCACAGTTTGGCCAGGAGCACTTGGAGTGCTGAAGGTCTAGCTTACATTTATGAAATGCATGATGAGTGAAGTAAAATCTCAAGTACCTCATGTATTTTTCTGTGGACATCAAAAGAAAGAGAATCATGAGTCATCTGTTTGTATCCATGGATTCAAAGGTGATCTGTTTACTTCTAAAAGAAAGAGTTGTTTGGATATTCATGGAGTTAAAATAATCTGAGAAATCTTATCAGTGAATTATTGTTGTTGTCCTTGTTAGGTGCCATTGAGTTGGTGTCAGACTCATAGCAGCCCTATGGACAGCAAGTGAAACACTATTGTTGTACTTCTCTGTTATTCATAGGGTTCTCAATGGCTGATTGCTTTTTGGGAGTGGTTTGCTGGGTCCTTCTCCCAAGTCTACAACACCTGGTGTTCCCAAGGGGTCTCGTGTCCAAGTACTAACCAGATCAGAACCTGGTTAGCTTCTGAGATCTGATGAGATTGGGTGCCACAGTGGTATGGTTGTAGGAAGTCAATTATTAGGATATGTTTCTTTCTTTTTAATCATCCCAAGTAATTTGACACCATTGGAAATGGCAACAAAGCTCAGGGCAGTTATCCTGCTGATAATAAATATTACATGTATTTTTATGTTATTCAAGACATATTGCATTAAAGTACATTATATCATTGCATAGGCCAAACTTACTGTTTCTTTTTAAAAAACATGTAATGAAAATTGTATGCAATCATGGGTTATGTTCTCATTGATTTTTTTATCTCTCTATTTTTCCATGTATTCATATAGTTGCATTCTATATTTTGAGATTTTCCTCTCCCTCTTTACTACTCTACATTATTTTCCCTCCTTCCCATTCCCCCTTCTTCAACCTCTGCTCTTACCTACGGATCCTCTCTTTCTTCTTCTTGATCTGCTTGTATTTTCTCTTCTTAAATAGGTATGATTGTTAATTTTTATATATCTGAATATGGATAATTTTTTTCTTCCTTTAAGTTATATTTACCTCCCACATTTGAGTGAGAACATATGGTATTACTCTTTTTGAGACTGGGTTAATTTGCTTAAAATAATATTCTCCACTTCCATCCATTTTCCTTCAGATGACCTAATTTCATTATTTTTTTATCACTGGGTAATATTTCATTGTGTATATGTGTCATAATTTATCAATCTATTCCTTTGTTGATGGACATCTTGGTTGATTACATACCCTTGCAATTATAAAGAGTGCAGCATTAAATATGGAAGTGCATGTGTCCCTGTAGTATGATGACTCATCTTCCTTTAAGTATATTCCTAGGAGTGGTTTATCTGGGTTATACGGAAGTTCTATTCTTAGTTTTCTAAGGTACCTCCATATTGATTTCTAAAATGGCTGAACTAATTTACAGAACAACCAGCAGTGTAAAAAAATTACTTTTTCTCTGCATCCTCACCAGCAGTTTGTATTATTTTGTTAATCTTGCTCATTCTTACTGGAGTGAGATGGAATCTCAATGCTATTTTGATTTGAATTTCCCTAATGGCTATGGATATTGAGCATTTTTCATGTGTTTATTGGCCATTTTTATTTTTTAATTTGAGAACTGTCTCTTCAGTTCCATTGCCCACTTATTGGGTTGTTATTTTGGTGTTTGATTTTTTATGTTCTTTGTGTATTCTCGAAATTTGTTCTCTGTCAGACATGTAGGATGCAAAGATTTCCTCCCATGCTGTGGGGTTCACTTCACTTTATTAATTGTTTTCTTTGCTGTACAGAAACTTTTTAGTTTTGTGTAATCCCATTTGTAAATTCTTTTTGCAGTTTCCTGGGCAACTGGATTCTTGTTAAGGAAATGCTTCCAATGCCTATGTGTTTGGAGCATGTTCCCTATCTTTTCTTTCAGTAGTTTTAAGGTTTCTGGTTTTACATTGAGATCTCTTATTCATTTTGAGTTGACTCTTGTGCAGATTGAGAGATACAGGTCTATTTTCAGTCTTCTGCAAATGGATATCCAACTTTCCCAGCATGATTTGTTGAAGAGGCTGTCTTTTCTCCAATGAGTGTCCTTAGCCCCTTTGTTAAAGATTAGATAGCTGTAGTTGTGTGGGTGTATCTCTAAGTCTTCAATTCTGTTTTATTGATCTTTATGCCTATTTTTGTGCCAGTATCAAGCTGTTTTGCCACTATAGCCCTGTAGTATAGTTTGAAGTCAGGTATTGTGATAACTCCCACACTATTTTTGCTGCTTAGTATTGTTTTGGCTATACATGATTTCTTGTGCTTCTATATGAATTTTAGGATTTTTTTTCCTATTTCTGCAAAACATACCATTGGAATTTTGATTAAACCTAGTATTCTCAAGGTCAATTTTCCTACTTATAAAAATCATAGTTGTCTATAATGATTAAAAATCATATCCTATGTGCTTATTTTATTCAAATGTTTAGAATCTCCTTATTTAAATGCTTAAGAATGATTTTAAGAAGAGAAATACCTTTTAAATCCAGATTTGCTTTTTCTTTTCTTTTTATTTTCAGTTTGAGAACTATAATAATAGAAAGGGAAAATATACAAAATACCAAAAACAGAAGAAAATCTACATTTATTATTAATGTTATGTTCTAGACTCAAAAGTTGATTTAGGTACATTTAGGTACCTACATTTAGGTAAATGAAAGAAACCTTTCCTATATGATCATATCCTGTAGGGTCTCCCTATTTTCTTCCCTTCTGCCTCCTCCCTTATTGGAAGAGTTCTTCTTAGACTATTGTCTTTATGCAGCAGTCTTGCAAATTTAATTATTTGCTTAACCCCCCTTTCTCTCTGCTCAGCAGCTCTTCTCTACCTGACACTCAAATGTATCAACTAAGTTGTTTTTTCTCTTTGCAAGTTAAACATGGAAAAGACAAAAATAGAAAAGCTCATTAATCGATGTAAGAAAAACATGTCAGAGTGAGAGAATGAAGTTATGTTATAAAGGGAAGCACAGTGTTGATTTTTAAAAGGTTGACCCAGGATCATCTTTTATTAAATAGCTATAGTGTAGTTCACAGTTTGGATGATACAAATATTATGAAATACTTATTTGACTTATACATTTATTATTAATGAATGATAATATTAGTAATAGACTTGAACTAGACTCAGCTGCTTCATTTGGCAATATAATGCTAATAAACTCTATGTTTGGATAAATAGGAAGAAAAGCAATAAAAACAACTTGCCATAGGGCCCACTTCCTGCTTGATATGGCAGCTTTCTAAATTTGTTTTCTATGCCTTCACTCATTTTCTCATTTATTGCAACAATTTCTGGTTTGGGAAGTAAACAAGGTTACTCATAAAATCGTAATTAAATTTTTCCTCAAGTTCAGCCATGAAAGATTTGGGGTTAGAGGCAAAGAAAATGTTTAATAGTACAGGAAATGGAGATCTTAGTGTATTCAGAAGAACACAGTAAGCTTGATCTGGAAAATCTGAAATAGCAGAAGGAACTGTAACCTTACTAAAGCATGTCTCACAGGTGAGCAAATATTATAGAAAATTCATTTTCTTTTTAGTGATGTTTAGGGTAATTTTTGAGAAGTTAATTTGTTATTTGTTCTCTGTATTTCTTTTTCCTTTCTCTTCTTCAGTTCTTGGAAAGTAGCAAAGCGTTTGTACACTTTGCCTCAGGGAGGGTCTGTGTCATAGGGTGGAAAGGAAAATTGTGTAATGACAACAAAACATGACATGGAAATTGAAAAACACATGGAACTTATCATAGTGGTCATGGGTCTGGAGGGGTCTTCTTAATGTTCTGTGTCAAAGACTATGCATGACATTGGATGTGGGAGTCCTCCAAATATCTGGGGTTAAATTTCACACCAGCATGGCAGGATACATGTGATTGGAATTTTTATTTGGTTGTTTGTTCATTATTGTTGTAATAATTACTGTCATTGTTTATATTTATTCATTTTTATACAGTGCTGGGCATGAAACCCAAGGCCTTGCATATGCTTGTTGTTGTGGTTGGATGCCATCAAGACAGATCCAACTCATAGCAACCCAATATACAACAGAACAAAACACTACTCAATACTGTGCCATGCAAAGAATCTTTTTATGTTGGAGCCCATTGTTGCAGTCACTATGTTTCTTCTCATTTTGAGTTATGCCACATCAGCAAAAGGAGGTCTCAGGGCTTTTACTCCATTCCTATCATTAAGGTAGACTTTACTTTGAGGAGACAACTCTTCCCAGTTGTATTTTGAGTGCCTTCTAACCTGGGGGGCTCATTTTCTGGCACTATATCTGATAGTGCTTCTCTGCTATTCATAGGGTTTTCAATGGCTAATTGTTTTGGGAGTGGGCTGCTATGTCCTTCTCTCTAGTCCGTCTTAATCTGAAAACTCAACTGAAACCTGTCTACCATGAGTGGCCCTACTGATATCTGAAATACCAGTGGCCTATTTTCAGCAGCACAGTAACATGCAAGCCCCTATAGGATAACCAGCAGACTAACACATAGGGCATATTCTAGGAAAATGCAATACCAGTGAGCTATAGTCCCAGTTCCTTATCATTTATTTTTGATCTTTTGGCATGAATAGGACTAATCTTTGGTTTATTGCATATTGCCATCTTACTTACTTATGGCCTCATTCATTTTACTTATTTAATTTTATGTATACATTAACAATATAATGAAATCACATGTGTATATATGCTCCTCTTTCTTCCATTTTATGTTTTCCCTTTGTGTAGTTATTATTTCAAATTTCATTTTTATCTATATCCTGCCTTAGAGAAGATTTATTACATATTTACATAGATATGTAGTCCTAAAAATATTCTGTTTAATTTTGTCTCTTTTTAAATTCTATCAAAAGGGTATCATAATGTGTGAGTCTTCTTGGACTTGTTTATTCCACTCATCATTTTCATAAAATTCATTGATGTGTTACATGTAGCTTGGTTCATTAACTTTCATTGATATTTAATATCTGTGATTATGATACAGTTTATTCAAACTCCTGTCAATGGGCTATTAGATTGTTTTTAGATTTGTGCTATCATGAACAGTGTTACTAGGAATTTTTTGGTAACATTTATTGAACTTCTCAGGTAAATATCTAGTAGTGGAATTTCTGGTTCATTGAGTATGTAAATACTCAACTTTATAAGATAATCCAAATTGTTTTCCTATGAGCAATGTGTAAGGATCCATTTACCTAATGTTTCTATAATACTTGATATTGTGAACTTTTCAGCTTATTCCTATTGAATGTATGAAGAATAACACTTTCACTCTTGTTTTACATTTCCCTGAGTACTAGTTAGATTGATCAATATTATATATGTTTTATTATTATTATTATTATTGATTATTATTTTATTTTATTTTTTTGTAACACCAGGTTTCTCCTCTGTGAAATGTCTGTTTGGTTCTTTAGCCCAGCCTTCACATTTTAATATTGACTTCTTAGACTTCTTGACATATAAATGATATCATATTTTTAGTTTTTCTTTTTTATTAAGTGTTTTTGTGGTAGCTTAAGAAATCATTTTCTAACATAATGTCAGAAAAATACTCATCTGGGCTGGAGGTGTAGCTCAGTAGTAATGTGATTGCCTCGCATTTGTTAGGCTCTGGGTTGGCCCCAATACTGCAAAGAAAAGAAAGAAGGAGGAGAAGGAAAGAAAGAAAAATATTTATCTGTATTATCACTTAATAATTTAAAACTTCTTTTTCGTTTTCTTCTTCTTCTTCTTCTTCTTCTTCTTCTTCTTCTTCTTCTTCCTCCTCCTCCTCCTCCTCCTCCTCCTCTCCCTCCCCTTCCTCCTCCTACTCCTCCTTGTTATTATTGCAGTACAGGGGGGCTGAACTCAGGGCCTACCACTGAGCTACACTCCCAGAGCCTATTTTTATGTTTTATTTTGAGACAAGGTCTTCTTGAGTCAAATATGCTGCCTATAGCCTCAATCTCATGTTCCCTCTGGCACAGCCTCCCTAGTCACTGGGATTACAGGTGTGTGCTTCTGCCCAGCAATTAAACTTTTTATTTTAATAGCATATAACTACTATTCAATATCATGTGTTCCTTAACAAAAGGATGAACTAAAAATGTTAAGAATAAGAAGAGAAAAATTCTGTCCTCTTCAGTTGATATGATTATCTGCTTGACAAACTTCAAAATTGAATAAGCAAATAAGAGTGAGAGAGGAGTTGAAAAAAGTGGCTGAATTTAAGATTAATACATAAAATTGGCCAGTTGTGGTGGCACACGCCGGTAATCAATGAGCTGCGGAGGATGAGGCAAGAGGATTGCGAGTTCGAGGACAGCCTGGGCAACACTTTCGGGAGAAGGACCCAGCAATCCACTCCCAAAAACCAATCTGCCATTGAAAACCCTATGAACAGCAGAGAAGCACTGACAATAGTATTTGGCATGTTGTATGCAAGGTTGCTATGAATTGGATACCAACTTGATGGCACCTAACAACAACATAAAATTGATAATATGTCTAAAAATCAGAAACAATTAGAATAAAAATAACCATGAATATACCATTTATAATTAAAAATATGAAAATGCAACACAGGAATAAATCTAAAAAAGGATATGTAAAACTTATATGTAGGAAATGCTAAAACATTTCTGAAGGATATTTAAAAAGTAATAAATGGAGTAATACTCCTTGTTCATCAATGGGAAGATGTCATAGATATCTTAATTCTTCCCATACAGATATTTGGATTTAATGTAATTCCAGTCAAAATTACAAAAGGATTTTGTGTAATCAATAAAGTTCTAAAATAGCCAAAATATGTTTTTAATGTCTAAAAATCCAAAGGAAGAGTTTTTCTTATAGATACTAAGACATATAGAGCTATATAAGCATATGTTATTTACACAGGAGAGAGAAATTCATACATTAAATGGAGCCTAAAACATTACAGAAGACCTAATGCAAATATAGAACTTTTATATTTCAGAGAGGTAGCATGGAAGGTCACTTGGGAAAAGAATTATGGTTCAGTAATTACATTAAAAATTTGGTTATCTACATATAAGTAGGGTGAAAATTAATCTCCACCTCACATCATATACAAGACAACTTCTATATTAGAAATTGAAATGGCCAAGGCAAAAATTAGAACCTTTCATAGAATTAATTTGTTTTAGAGAAAGTAAAATAAGGTGACATTGCTGAACATCAAAATTTGCCACATTTTCTTTTTTTAGTTAGCATTTTAATTATATATATTGATGGGATGCAGAGTGATACATCAGTTGATATATCCATTATGCAACTATCAATTCAGGATTTCTTACACTTCCATCTCCTTAATAATTTTACAGAACAAAATAAACAAGGAAAAATAGATAAAATAATGACAGCCATATACAACCATAGGTTGTATGATTTTTTTTTTGGAGGGAGGAATTTTCATAGAGTTGAATCCTGTATTTTGCGTTTTAATACCCCTCTTTACCCTTCTATGTTATTCCTCCTCTCTTTCCCCACTGTCCACTCCCTTTCACTAGCCCCCTCCCCCCTCATATTGGCTCCACTTGTATTTTGCAATCTTAGATAAGTAAGATTATACATATATATATATATGTAATTTTTTTCTTGAAGGTAGATTTAGTTCTTGCATCTAAGAGAGAACATGTAGTATTTCTCTTTTTGAGTCTGAGTTATTTCACTTAAAATGATGTTCTCCAGTTCCATCAATTTTTTATAAATGACATAATTTCCTTCTTCTCTACTGCTGAATAATATTCCATTGTGCATGTATACCACATTTTAAATACTTTATTGATAGACACCTGGGTTGATTCCATATCCTTGCAATTGTGAAGAGTGCTGCATTAAATATGTAAGTGCAGGTGTCCCTGTGGTGTGATGAGGTATCTTCTTTTGGGTGTATTCCTAGAAATGGTATAGATGGATCATATGATAGTTTTACTTTTAGTTTACTAGGGTATCTTCATACTGATTTACATAGTGACTTAACTAATTTATAGTTCACTAGTAGTATAAAAGGGTTTTTTTTCTCTGCATCCTGACCAGCACTTGTTGTTTGATTTGTTGATGCTAGTCATTCTAACTGGGAGGAGATGGAATCTCAGGGTAGCTTTGATTTGTATTTCCCTGATGGGTAAGGATATTGAAGAGTTTTTCATATGTTTATTGGCCACTTCAATTTCTTCTTCTGATAACTGTTCAGTTCCATTGCCCACTTATTTATTGGATTATTTGTTTCTTTGGTGTTGAAATTTTTGGTGTTCTTTGTATATCCTAGTTATTAATCCTCTGCCAGATGAGTAAAACACAAAGATTTTCTCCCATTCCATGGGCTCTCCTTTTACTCTATTGTTTCCTTCACTATGCAAAAGCTTTTTAACTTTATGTAGTCCCATTTTTCAATTCTTGGTGCAGTTTCCTGAGTTATTCAAGTCTTGTTAAGAAAGAACTTGCCTGTGCCTCTGTGTTGGAGTGTGTTTCTTATTTTTTCTTCTAGTAGTTTTAAAGTTTCTTGTTTTATATTGCAATCTCTGTTCCATTTTGAGTTGATTTTCATACAGGTCAAGAGAAACAGGTCTATTTTCATTCTTGTAGATATAGATATCCAGTTTTCCCAGCACCACTTGCTGAAAAGCCTATCTTTCTCCATTGTAAGCTTTTGACTCCCTTATCAAAGAACAGATGGCTGTAGCTGCATGGGTGTACCTCTGGGTCTTCTATTCTGTTCCATTGATTTTCATGCCTGTTTTTGTGCCAGCACCAACCTGTTTTTGTCACTGTGGGTCTGTAGTATAGTTTGAAGACAGGTATTGTGATGCCTTCTGCACTGCTTTTCCTGCTTAGGATTGTTTTTGTTATATGAGTTCTTCTGTGCTTCCATATAAATTTTAGGATTACTTATTCTATTTCTGTGAAATATGTCATTGGAATTTTGATTGGGATCACATTATAACTATATATTGCTTATGGTAGTATAGCCACTTTTACAATATTGATTTTTCTGATCTATGAGCAAGGGAGGTTGTTCCATCTCCTAGTATCTTCTATGACTACTTTTTTTTAGTGTTTTACTGTTTGCATTTTAGAAGTCTTTAGGATCTTTGGTTATATTGACTCCTAAATATTTAATTTTTGGTAGGCTATTGTAAATGTGATTGTTGTTCTAATTTCTTTTTCTTCCTATTTGTTATTGGCAGAAAGGAATCTTATTGATTGTTTAGTGTTAATTTCATATCCCACTACTTTCCTGAAAGAGTTTATTAGCTCTAATTGTTTTCTAGTAGGGTTTTTAGGGTTTTTTAGGTATAGGATCATGTCATCTACAAATAGGAATAATTTGAGCTCTTCCTTTACCATTTGTAAGCCTTCTGTTTCTTTTTTCAGACTGGTTGCTCTGACTAGGACTTCAATTGCCACATTGAATAAGCAAAGAGAGGGGACATCCCTGTCCTTTGCCTGATCTTTCAGGGAATGCTTTCAATTTTTCCTCATTTAATGTGATGTTGGTTATAAATTTGTCATATATGGGTTTCATGATGTTGAGATATGTTCCTTCCATACCCAATTTCTTGAGGACTTTTATCATGAAGGGATGTTGAACTTTGTCAAAAGCTTTCTCAGCATCAATTGAGATGATCATGTGATTTCTCATTACACATGCCTTGATATGTTAAATTACCTTAATTGATATGTGAATGTTGAACCAACCTTGCATCTATAGAATGAAGTCCACCTGGTTATAGTGTATGACTTTTTAATATGTTTCTTTATTTGGTTTGCAAAAATTTTATTAAGCATTTTTCTATCAATGTTTATCAAGGAAATTGGTCTATAGCTTCCTTTTTTGTAGTATCCTTATCTGGTTTGGTGAGATATGGTGATACAGGCTTTGTAGAATGAATTTGAAAGTATACTTTCCCTTTCTATTTTATGGAATACTTTGAAGAGGCTCAGTATTCTTTTTAAAGGTTTGATAGAATTCAGCGGTGAAGCCATCAGGACCTGGGTTTTTCTTTGTTGAGAGGATCTTTATTACTGCATCAAGTTCATTGCTTGCTATAGGTTTGTTTAATTTGTTTATACCTTCAGGCACAAATTTTTGTGGGTCATAGGTATTAAGGAATTTATCCATTTCTTCTCTATTTTCATTGTTTTAGGGGAGTACAAGTTATCAAAGTAGTCTCTGCTGGTCTTCTATATTTCATTAGTAAGGCCCATGTTTCATTTCTAATTTTATTAATTTCAGTCTTTTTCTCTTTTTTTTTAGTGAGTTTGACTAAGGAAATGCCAACTTTGTTCATCTTTTCAAAGAACCAACTCTTAGTTTCAATATATTTTAATATTGTCCTTTTAATCTCTATTCCATTAATCTCCCTTGATCTTAATTATAAAATTATAAATCTACTTGTTCCTTGTACGTAATAAAACTTAGAAAGTATAATGGTTAAAACTTTTACCTAGTGATAATGATGAAGAATGGTAACAAAGCCTATAGAAGGAGAGGAAGAAAAAAAGTGATGAAGAGAAAAGCAAAAAAGAGAAAACAAAATAAAAATAATAAAAAACAGAAAATCAAAAGCCAAAGACACACAAATATACAAAAGAAAGGAAAAGGAGAAAAATAACCCCCAAAAAGCTAATGCAGACCAACTACCCCTGATTAGTTCAGTCCGAGTGTCAGTCACCCAGTTCCTTGTGAGTCTTACCTGCCCACTGCACATAGCTGAACAGCAGGTACAGTCTTCACTTCCCACTGCTTCAGTTCCAGTTCTAGGTCAGTTCTTAGAGAGGGTGTGTGCTCTCCAGTTCCCTCCACTCACCCATGGGATGATTCTGCTCTGAACCCACTGGCCCACAGAATGTCACAATCCCCTATCTTACTGAGCAACTGAGATCCTGGGAGCTGCACCAATGGGAGCTGCACTGCCGGCTCATTTATGTACCCAGTTCTTTCTTCCAGGGGGTGGCTGTAGTTATACCAGTTGGGTCTGTGCTTTAATTGCACTGAACAGCACTGGAGGTGTTGGTGGGCAACTTGGGAAGTCTGTACATCTGTGTATGCCCAGCTGTGACCTATCCTTTGGGAGGGTTAAAATCACACCCAGATGTTCATTTGTTCATTTGGACATTAGTGTGGATTCAGGGTGATCCCAGACTGCAGCATTTTCATAAGTATTTTAAGTATTGAGCCATTATCTACTACTGGACACAGAGCCTAGAGAATCTCTTGAAAAAAGTTCTGAAATTTTTGTTAAATTTGTAAAATAATGCCCACATTTTCTGGATTGTTTCTCATTTCCAGTCTTTCTGATTATCTGAGAGGATTCTAAATTCAATATTTATGTCTTTAACTTTTATGATTTTTTTTCTAAATAAAGAAGGGCATATCCAGAGAAGACAAAAAGAGGAAGTTGGAATAGTGCTGAGGAAGGCAAGAGGTAGAAAATATGAAAAACCTTGATTTATGAACATATATTAACAGTTCTTATATATGGATGATACTATTAGTTGACCTCCTCCATATCCATTCCCACTTTTTTTTTTTACTTGCCTTCCTGCATTTTGAAAGCACATCTTTTCAGAGTTCTTTTTAACCACAGATGGTCATGTGTTTGTTTCCAGCCAATAATGCGTAAGCGTCAATGTCTGGTGTCCTCTCTTCTCTTTCATTCTTTCTGCTCTCTGTTGCATGTGCACTATGCCAGAGTGATAGCAGCCATTACTAAGGATGACAGAGCAAAAGAGCAATGGGTCTGCTTTGATGGCATCCTTGAACCCATATACATGTCCTTAAACCTACCTATTTACATTTTGCCATGTAAGTGAAATGTCCTTAAACCTACCTACAACTTTTTGCCATGTAAGTGAAATAAATTTGCTTAAGTTACAATTTATTAGGCTTTCTCATACTTACTTCTGAATGTGACCCCAGCCAAGAGTTTCTTACTAGTAACACTAATTTATGTGTGTCCTGAGTGCAGTGATTATCATCTATTCATAGGAATATACAACTTCAATACACCTCCCAGAATTTAAGAATTTTAGTAGACAAAGATTAAATAGTAAATACAGAGAAATTGAGTTGAGTAGTTAGTACACTATTTCATTGACATAAGTTGTTGTTGTTAGGTGTGGTTGAGTTGGATAGGTATAAGTAGGTCCTTATATTTGTGAAGATAAAATGACTTTTAGATATTCTGGAAATTTTGTTAAAATTGTTCATGAATTTGACCACAAAACTGATAAAAGTCTTAATGCAATCAAATGAAGATGAAAACACACCCTACCAAAACATATGGGATAACAACAAAGGCAGTTCTAAGAGGGAAGCTCATAGCATTGAATGCCTTCATCAGTAATGTAGGGATGAGCCAAATAAATGATTTAATGACACATCTCAAGACACTAGAAAGCCAACAACAAATCAATCCCAAAAGGAGCACTCAAGCAGAAATGATCATGATCAAAGCAGAGATATCTCAATTAGAATATAAAGAGATAATTCAAAGAATTATTGAGACTAAGAGGTGGTTCTTTGAAAAGATTAATTAAATAGATACTTGCCTGGCCATACTCATCAAAAAAGAAAAAGAAAAGGCCAGAACTATAAAAATTAGAGATGAAAAAGGGATATAACCACCAATTCCAACAAAATACAGAAAATCATCGGGGAATACTTTGAGAAATTGTATTCCCCAACATTCAAAAATACAGAGTAAATGGATGAATTTATTAACACATGTGATTTACCAAAGTTATCCCCAGAGGACTAAGTGACCTAAACAAACCCATTGTTGTTAGGTGCCGTTGAGTCGGTATCTGACTCATAGTGACCCTCATAGGGTTTTCAATGGCAGACTGTTTCAGGATTGCCTTGGGAGTGGATTACCAGGTCCTTCTCCCATTTTTGCGGTGCTGGGAATTGAACTCGGGACCTCAGAGACTGCAGCGCAGTGCTCTACCAACTGAGCTAAACCCCAGCCCAAAGAAACCCATTACATATGCTGAAATAGAAAATGTAATAAAAAGTCTCCCAACAAAGAAGAGCCCAGGACCTGATGGGTTCATATCAAAATTCTACCAAACTTTCAAAGAAGAATTAATATCTCTCTTGCTCAAATTATTTCAAAACATAGAAAAAGAGGGAGCACTCTCAAACTCATTCTATGAAGCTACCATCACCTTGATACCTAAACTAGGAAAGGATACATCTAAGATAGAGAATTATAGACCAATTTGCCTTATGAACATTGATGCAAAAATTCTTAACAAAATCTGACAATCCGAATTCAGTAACAGTTAAAAGATTATTAACCATGACCAAGTGGGATTTATTCCACAGATGCAAGGCTAGTTCAACATATAAAAATCAATTAATGTAATTCAACACATCAAGATGCTTGCAAACAAAGATCACATGATCATCTCAATTGATGCTGAGAAGGCTGTTAACAAAGTGCAACACCTTTCATGATTAAAAATCCTGGAGAAAATAGGCATAACAGGAAAATACCTTAACATTATCAAAGCCATCTATGACAGACAGACAGCCAATATCATAATAATGGAGAAAAATTGAAACAATTTTCTCTAAGATCTGGAACAGGATAAGGATGCCCACTCTCTCCTATTTTATTTAACATTGTGATTGAAGTCCTCACCAGGGCAATTAGACTAGGGAAAGAAATCAAAGGGATATAGACAGGCAAAGAAGAAGTCAAATTATCCTTATTTGAGGAAGACATGATATTTTACCTAAAAGACCCAAAAATATCCTCTAGAAAACTTTTAGACCTAATTAGCTCCTCAGCAAAGTAGCAGGATATAAAATTAATACTCAAAAATCTGTAGCCTTCCTTTACACAAATTGTGAGCAGTAAAACAAAGAAATTAATGCTACAATCCCTTTCATGATAGCCCACCAGAAGCTTAAATCCCTTGAAATCAATCTAACTAAAGATTCTGCAGATCTCTACAAGGAAAATTTCAAAACATTAAAGAAAGAAATCACAGAGAATACTAAATGGTGGAAGGAACTCCCCTGCTCCTGGACTGGGAGAATCAATGCTGTAAAAATGGCTATCCTACCAAAAGCAATCTATAGATTTAATGTAATCCCCATTAAAATTCCAATTGCAGACTTTACAGAAATAGAAAAAATGACCCCAAAATTCATATGGGAACACAAAAGACCACGTATAGCCAAAACACTCTTAAACTGCAAAACTAGTGCAGGTGGGATCACAATCCCTGACTTTATACTACAGGACTATAGTAACAAAAACAGCTTGGTTCTGGCACAAAAATAGGCCTGAAGACCAATGGAACAGAGTAGAGGACCCAGAGATATACCATCACATCTATAGCCACCTGATTTTTTGATAAAGGACCAAAGCAGGTAAACTGGAGAAAGGATAGCCTTTCAATAAATAATGCTGGGAAACGTGGCTATCTGCTTGCAGCAAAATGAAAACAGAAGTGTGCCTTTCAATATGCATGAGAGTTAACTCAAAATTGATAAAAGACCTCAACATAAAACAAGAAACCTTAAAATTACTAGAGGAAAGATAGGCAATACACTCTGACACACAGGCATAAGAAAGCATTCCCTTAATAAGACTCCAATTGCTCAGGAAATTGCAATGAGAATAGATAAATGGGATTACATGAAATTAAAAAGCTTCTGTACAGCAAAGGAAACAATTAATAGAGTCAAGGAAGTCCCCACTGAATGGGAAGAGTCTTTACATCCTATACATCCAACAGAGGACTAAATTCCAGAATGTACAAAGAACTCAAGAAAGCAACTCCCAAGAAAACAAATAACCCAATACACAAGTGGACAAAGGAACTGAACAGACAGTTCTCAAAGGAAGAAGTTCATTAAGGCCATGAAACACATGAAAAAATGCTCAGTATCCCTAGCCATTAGGGAAATGCAAATCAAAACAACTCTGACATTACACCTTACTCCAGTAAGAATGGCCAAGTTCAATAAAACAAACAAATGCTGGCACGGTAGTGGAGAAAAGGGAGCCCTCTTACCCTGCTGGTAGGGTTACAAATTGGTTAACCACTTTGGAAATCAATATGGAGGTACCTCAGACAACTAAAAATAAATCTGCCATATGACTCAGTTATACCACTATTGGGAATATACCCAAAGGGAGATGAGTCATCAGACCACAGAGACACCTGCATCTCCATATCCAATGCAGCACTTTTCACAATAGCAAGGATATGGAATCAACCAAAGTACCCATCAACAGAAGAAAAGATAAAAAATTATGGTATATATACACAATGAAATACCACTCAGCAATTTATAAAAATGAAATAATGTCATTCGCAGCAAAATGGATGGAATTGGAGATCATCATCTTAAGTGAATGAACACAAACCCAAAAAGAGAAATACCATATGTTCTCACTCAGATGTGGGAGTTTAATCAAACTTAAAGGAAGGAAAAAATCCTATACATAAATTGAAACATAATAAAAAGCTCAATTAAACTTAATGCAGAAAGGACAATTTAAAGAATGGGAAGGAGGAGGGAAGTATTTAACAGAGAAGTGAAGATGGGAGAAGGTGGGAGTGGGAGCAGGGTCAATGAATAGAGATGAAGAGGGGAGAGGTCAACCTCAAGGTAAGCAGCACAACTTTGTTAGTATGGTAGAAAAAAAAAGGGAGGGAAGGTAGAAAAAACCTACAAGAATAGCTAAAATAAATAATAACAATAATAGCAATATTACCAAAGACTGGCAATAATGTATATGGACTAGATCACTTATCTAATACCACTGAGAATGTAAAAAGGTAGATCACTATAGAAAAACGTTTGGACTTAAATCAAAATTGAGATGCATGTATATAGATAAATATTCTCACAAAAAGACATGCAAGTGGAAAAGAGATCATTTGAAAGGATATAGGAGAGGAGGATCATGAAAGGTAAGGGGGAAGTTATGTGAACAATGTACAATGGAATGCATTTATAGAAATGTTATAATGAAACCCGTTAAGTTGTACATTAAAAATTTCCAATAAAACAAAACAAAATAAAGGATGCTTTTTAAGAAATTAGCATAGAAATACCAAAAAAAGAAGAAAAAATTAAAATATATATAACCTGATTAAATGAAATAAACCCAAAAATTTATAGTAAAAGAAAAGAATTAAAAGATTATTTTGAAAAATAGCTCAATGAAACACATAAGCCTCATTATAAAAGAGAAAATAATATTATATCTAAGATTAGGATGGGAAAATAGACAAATTTAGACCCAAGAGAGATTAAAAATAATTCTAGAAGATGATGTATATATTTTGACAAGAAATGTGAAGAGGTAGAGGAGATGGATGATTTTCTAGCAAAAGATAAAATACCAAATTTGACCTTAGAATATGTAGGATCCTTGAACAAAGCAATTACCAAAGACAAGATTGAAAATGTGAATAAAGATGTGCCATTCAAATAGACATCAGAGCCAGATGGAGCCTCAGCCAACTTTTACATAACCTTTAAAGAAAAGTTTATTCCAAGCTATTTAAACTATTTCAAGCCTTAGATGAAGCTAGAAATCTTATTTTTTTATGTCTCACAAATTCAATAAGAAAACATCAAGAACCAATATAGCGCTCAAAAAAAAAAAACCCCAATTCATATTAATATATGCAAAATTCTAAATAAAATATAAGTAAATAGAGTATATAAAAATAATACATTATCACTAAGAGGTAACTCAGGCTGGGGTTTAGTTCAGTTGGCAGAGTGCTGCACTGCACATTCTGAGGACACAGGTTTGATGGCCTATACTACAAAAATGGGAAAAGGATGTGGCAGTCCACTCCTGAAACAATCCCAAAACAATCAGTCATTGAAAACCCAAAAGGGTCATTATGAGTTGGACATGACTTGATGGCACCTATCAACAACAAAAGAGGTAACTCAGGAATTCAGAGGCAATTCAGCATCAGTATAATTCATTATGACATTAATAAATTTATGAAAAGACCATCTGGTCCTATAAATAAGTGATGAAAATATATTTGATAAAATAAAGCAGTTTTTCCTAATAAAATTGAGTAAAACTGAAGAAAACCTACTTGATTACATTCACACATTTTACTATGTACTTAAGCGACAAAAATACTTCTAAACTATAAAAACTTTTCAATTAAACTGAGAATAAAAATAATAGCTAGAATTCTACACTGTTTGCTGTGTGCAAGGATTGTTCTAGGTACTTTATGTTTATTAACTTTCAAAAAAAATCCTATGTCATAGATAATATTATAATCTATACATTACAGATGGGAAAACTGAACTGCAGAGACATTAAATAACTGGTCCAAAAGCACCCAAGTAGCCAGTTTGAATAAAGTTGTGCAGCTGTGCTGCACAGGTCATGTTCCTAATCTGTGTGATGTATATATCATCACACATATGCTGAATTGCATATGTGATGTATAGTTTTTGCAGCTAACCAGAGATTACTGTTATCATTGTTGCTATTCAATATTTTCAAAAATTTCAGAGGTACTAGCAACTGTAATAAAACAAGAAAATTAAAGAAATGTCAATTTTGAAAAGAGGTAAATTAACATTTTGCAGATTATATTCCTTGGATTCAATTACAGTTACAAGGTTACAGTGGATTCAGTTACAGTTACAGTTACAGTGGATTCAGTTACAGTTACAAGGTTTGTAACTTTAAGAACAGCTGAATTCAGCAATTCTCAAGCTCCCATTAACTTTTTTCATGGCCATTAAAGGCTATTCTTCTGAGATATTGCATCTCTTACTACCCCTACTGCCTTTCAGTTAGGACTCAAGGCTGTGATTTCCTTTTTCCTCTTGGGATACTATATTGTTTCTGCTGGACCTGGAGGAAAACAGAGATGATTTGAGGAGCAATTTACAATTCTCTTTATCACTTCACTACATGTAGATCTTCCCATTTGGAAGACTCCCTCTGGCATTTATGGGACAGGGAAGTGCAAGCATATAACACCTCAATTTTTACTATGTATTCATATGTTGAACAATAGTAACAGTACATTCAATTGCCCCAAATGTCCCTAAGGTGCAGCAGTTTTTTTCTTCTCCACCATGAGTCTATCCTAAACCCCATTCAGTGAATTTAAGTGCTGTTTCCTTTCCTAGGTCAAAGTTGGATAGTGAGCTGATTGCCTATAGCCAAGACAGGACACAAGTTTGAATCCCTTCCACCCAGTAATTCCAAGATATGTTCAAATAGGTGTGTATGGACTTTTGAATTGGCCTTTGATTTATCCTTGGGGACAGGAAGAACTTAGCTGCACTTCAATCAACCTCCTCCTTGAAACAGCTGAGTTAAGGTATAGGTGAAGAATGTATCAGGGAATGCAGAGGGAGACAGCAACTCCATGACATCAGGCCAGGGTTTGCATTTATATTTATTTCAAATATGACAGCAACTGCTACTTTGATAAACATCTGATCTTTGTACACACACCCAAGTCCCATGTTGAGTAGCAGGGTCATCGTCAGTGGCACTGCCTATTTCTGCTTTGGAAACCCTTTGACTTGACCACCACAGCCACGCTATGTGTTTGATAGGGCTTTTGGATTTGTACTTTTTATTTACTTGTGTTTAATTCATATACAATGACTTTTTATTTAAAAAGTCCACTCTGTAATCTTCCACATTATGATGAGATTGCTGAAGTTTTTGTCCAGTTTTGACATAAGGGTTAGGAGAGTTTTCCAGAGTAGTGAGACTGACCATAGAATATATCTAGGGTCCTTTGGGTTACTTTCTTATTCTCCATTGACTTGTCAGATTGCAAGTGCAGCCTGGGGATGAAAGGCCTGTGTATTAGTCAATGACTCCTCTGAAGTTTCCCCTTAGAGTTTGTCTCCCTCAGGGAAATATCTACAAGAAGGTCAAGGGTTTCTCATAGCAGTCAAGACCCACTGAAAAAACTGAGACCTTTTCCTGTTATTTTGAATGGATCTAAGATTTGCTTACTGGTTGGCAGGAGGGTCTGAGACATAAGAGGCCACAACTGTTGAAACTTCTTAAGAAGCGTAATAGCTGCCCTAAACCTTTGACTCCCAGATGATCCAGTCAGTGCACTAGCAATTAGCTTGATTTCTGCCACAGGAGCTGCAGATTTGCCCCCTTTCACATTCCAAATAGATGTTCATTTCTATAACTGTTTTCTGAATGAAGTAGAACCTTCTGTAGACCCAGAATGAATTGTAGCACTAGTTGTCATGCTGTGGAGGAGGTAAAAGTGACAGCCCAATTGAAAAGAAAAGTAACTTCCCATCAGGTGGGGAGTTAACAACATCCTAGGTATCTTTTGGGGTAACTGCCTTTGAACAAATTTTGCAGTGTTTGGTCTGTAACTATGTCTTTAATTCTTCATTAAGAGGCAGTAAAGTGAAGAGAAATTTATTAAATAAATATATTTGGCCAATATATTAAATGGGGATATTATGGACTTCTTAAAAATGATTTGTCAATTTAAAAGACTAGTCCTATTCAATTAATTTAAAAAATAATTTAAAAAATTCATTTGGTCAGCCCAAAAGTTCCTCCTCCTATTTCTTCTGCAAAATCATGTCTCTATTAATATGTCACCCTTATTGCAAAGGTTGATGGGAATTGGGACAAGTCAAGTCAGGTGCCATGGCACATGTCTGCAATCTCATCGACTTGGGAGGCTGAGGCAGAATTACAAGTTTGTGAACTGAGGCAGCCTGTACAATTTAGGGACACCCTGTCCCCCCAAAAAAGTGGCCTGGGGGTACAGTTCAGTGGTGAAGCATTTGCCCAGCATACATGAGGCGCCTTGGTTCAACCTCCCAGTACTACACATACACACACACACACACACACACACACACACACACACACATACACACACACCCCAGAATTGTGACAAGTCTAAGGTTTTTACCTTACTTTCAAGAAAATGTTAGCCTGCCAGAATTTTATGGATTATGATGGAAGAAATGAAACTCTTTAGTCAGAGATTAAGGACATTTTATTACCCACTGCAACTAGTTCATTTCTGTTAACATAGTGAAATACCTGATACCGGCAACATAATAAATAAAATAGATTGTTTTGGAGGTTGAAGGACATGATGCTGGCATCAGCATTATGGTAAGGACTGAATGACAGGTCATGCTGTTGAAGACAGCACAGAGAGATATCACCAGATTGGGTGCCAGAGAGTAGAGAATGGTCACCTACTGTGCCCCAACTCTTGAAACTCTGTGGGGCATCGCCCTGCCGCTGGACTCGCTCTGGCCGTGAGCAGGAACCAGCAGCCAAAGACCTGTCTTCTGGTGACGGGGAGCTGGGCACCCAGGAGCTGCGCCACCCAGAAAGGAGACTTAAGCCCACAGCTGCTCTGAGAAGCCCTGAAAAAGGTAGGCTCAGAGGCTTCTGCCCATGGCGGCTCCTTGCTTCTTTTCTTCCCAATGAACACTCCGAGTGCTCTGCTCCAACAGCTCTTTATTTCTTCCTTGTTTGTCCCGGTCAATGGAATGGACCCAGACTGCTCCATGTACTGCCCTTATATACTCTTCTGGGGCTTGCTGGGGACCAATCAGAGGCAGTTACCTCATATGGGTTTCAGCCAATCAGAGGGGATATTCAAATTTGGTTTTGTAGAAGTACCCAATCAGGGGTGGTTCCAGAACAGTCCAATCAGGAGCCATTCTGGGGTTTGGAAACAGCGAATTGGTGTCGAGAGGGTGGAGGCAAGGGAATAGATGCCAGAACCATCTTGGCGAGCTCGATGACCCTGAGTTCTAGGATGTAGGGCAAAGGTGACTGCCTGGGGAACAAGCCTCAGTCCTCCAAGGGAGCCTAGATAGGCCCTGGGACAAACTGCCTCTCTAGGCAGTGCCCTACAAAACTCCTACCACCTCTCAGCATTGTTGCACTGAGGACCAAGCTTCCAACACACAAAACTTGGGGGTACAAACCACGTCAAAACCATTACACCAGAATGTCACTATTTTTTGCACTGATTCTCTGAACCCAATTGATATATCTGGCTCAAAGAGCTCCAGATGATATCTGCCCACACAGTGGGTTCCTTTATAGGAGAGAAAGTCTGACCTTAGAGAACCTGAGACTTATATACTGCACAGGATATGTGCCTGAACTTTGCTCTATAGAGAGATTATATCTTATTCTCTGAGACTAACCAGATTGTGTTTGTCTTAGGAGGGAGAGATTTTCTCTGTCTTCCAAGGCTGTTTTCTACATAGATGTCCCTGGAAGTGTAGTCTAGAAGAAAGTGCACTCAGTTGTCACTCTGAAGACATGCAAGAATGTGAGAGACCCATGGACAATCAGCTCCTAAAATGAATTTATAGTCTTTGCCATAATGGAAAAAAATTAAGGAGAATGAAAGTTTTGCAGCATCTAAATCAGGGGAAATGTTAAAAAGAATAATAAATTTAGAGGACTTATATGACAAAAACTGTTATTTTCAGTCTATGGAAAGTGTCAGGAATTTCAGTATACAATCTTTGAAGAAATTTTATGTATATTGAAGAATATTTCAGGCAATTTCATGAAAAGGAAATAAATTCTTTTTTAGAAAAAATACTAACAATACATGCTTTTGAATAGATATGACCCAGAAACTGGTTAATTATTCTGCTGATTTTAAATGTTCAGATAATCAATAAAAAATTTTAAGATATTTGCCTTAAATATAAACAGGTCATTCTTATTTTCATAGAGAATTTTAATTTTGAAAATAGCTTCTGAATAGAATCATTTATAAATCCACCATTATAATAAAAATTATAATCAATAAATACATGTTTTCCAAAATAATGTACAACTTCAATTATTTTAGAGTCCTCTATCAGAATAAAAAATGTACTGGTTTAGATGACAAATTTTTCTGTTCATCTGAATCTGAACTAAAGTTATCTGGTATGAGGAAGGGATTGAGTGGCTGCAGGGGAAATGACTGAGCAGTGAAGAAGTTTTTAAAAGGTTCCATAAGAAATGTAGAAGTGATTCCATACAGTATATGCATAGAACAGTGCTGTTCAATTCCTTTATATTTTCACCAGGCATTTAGAGGATCATTGAACTTATGAGTTAGAGGGAAATCTAGAATTCATTTACTTTAATGTTCAATGTAATATCATTTTAGAATACCCCTTACAGAGTTAGCTTTTATTTTAAAAACATTAAATATATTTTAAAATAATTTAAGGTACATGTGGAAAATAAAAGCATGTAGAATATATTTGATGTATTCTATTTATCTGCTTAAATCAGCTGTGTTCTCTCCTAGGGTTGACTTTCCTCCTTTCAGCTGAGTGTAGTTTTATGTGACTCTTTCAATTAAAAAGCTTCTTTGATTTGGGGCATTTCCTACACCTATAATAATGCCAGCTTCTTGATGTCATCTTCCTTTCTATAATTGCACTGAGTTTTAACACTAATTTTGGTTGCTTAGCAATTTATTCATGAAGATTAATATGATGGGATTATACCACTGTTACAAAACTGAGCCTCTGGAGTCAGTAAGAACCAGGTTTGAGTTCTGTTTTCTACAAGCCATTTGACTCCTCTCTCTAAGCATCAAGTCTCATCAGTAAAATAGGGGATGATAGCAACATTATTTTCCTGCTATGGTTTCTGTATGTCTTCTAAAAGGTTGAGCTGGAAATTCAATGCCCAAAGCAACAGCATGGAGAGGTGGGGCCTGATAGATGTTCAGGTCATGATGACCCTACGTTCATGAATGAATTCATGTGGAATTATAAAAGGTCTTGAGGATATAAATTCAATCTCTTGCCCTCTCTTACAATCTCACTCTCCACCATGGGGTGATGCAGCAGGAGGGTCCTTACCTGATGGTGGTGCTTCGATACTGGACTTCCCAGCCTCCAGAATTGGGAGAAAGAAATCTCTTTTCCTTACGAATTACTCAGTCTATGGCATTATGTTATAGCAACACAAAATAGACTAAGATATTTACTCACTGAATTGTTATTAAGCATAAATGAGGTAGTACAGTGCCTAGCACAGGGTTAACAGTGAATAAATATGATTAATGATGAATTTATCTATATACCATGAAAGTCAAAGGTGTCACTGTAGCCTTAATAAAGACAGGATATTAGTATTAGAATCCAATTCTAAATTTATTTGGTAGTTTATTTACTATCTCACACACGGAATTATTTCAGGAGAGATGCCTGATGACATCTACCGTTATGCCATATTCTCACCTGAGAGAGTCTAGCATGCAGGACAAGAGAAGGAATAATTTGAATGGGAAAGGATGGATGAGCAGAATAAGTACATCCTTTGCACAGGTGTGATTTTTGCAGGCTGATGATTTTTGAAGCCACTTTGCAAAGCTGGGATAACTAATCTGACCCAGAACCCTATTAGAAAAGTCAATATTTTCATCCCTGTTTTACCGATAGAGGTACTGAGCCAAGACATGGTAAATGTCTTTGTCAAGGTTATATAGAAAGTCAGGGCAGAACTGCACATTTGTTTCTGAATATTGATTCCAAAGCCATAGATTATATAATTCTGGCAATGTACAAAATAACTGAAAACATACTTTATGTGATAGGTATTTTTAAAATTGAATAATTCAAATATAATTTTCAGAATCTAAAAATCAATGTCACACCTGTGTAATCATTTCCAATATTGTTGTGCTGGTGATAGTTGAAGCATGAAAGAAAATGTGTCTGCAAAAAGAAATTACTAATTGTATTGATAAAACAGTCTTTGGAAAGGGACTGGAGGGAGGGGTGTCACAGAAGAGGGAGCTAATTTAATGCATTTAACAAATTTCTAACTGATGCATTTTAATGTTCAACTGAAATTAATAAAAACGTTACTGGTGGTGTGCCCCCCTGGCATAAACAACAATTCTGAATTTCCTTCCTCTTCTGCCGCTCAAACTCGCCTGGGTCTCTATGGCTACATGAAGGAGGGACTGAGCCAGCTAGAGTGAATTCATCACAGAATATAGTAATTTTTGTCCAGCAGAAAAGAACTATTTATTTCTTCTGTAAAGCAGGGTGTGGATAGACACTTTAATTAGAAGTACATCTAAATGCAAGGGATAACTATATTTCCTTTCTCTATTTTAGTCTTCAGGCTTTTGCTGAAATATGTTCTCAGGCAGCCCCTGGAAACCATTGTAAATTGGCATAGATGGATCTTCTTTGGCTAAATTTAGCAGGATAGTGGAAATTTTAGTAGTCTGTCTCACCCACTCTAAGCTAACTTCCCACTTAGCATTTGTGCCTGCTAACTGGCTGTTGTTTATGTTGAAATGTATAGTTTTCCTTTCCAAGAGAAAAGAGTTGCGTGTGGAGTATAGTCAGCCCTGAAACAGTTCCTATTCCAGGAATTAGACTTTATTTTCATCTTCTAGGGGGACATAAGCCATGCATGTATAGACAAGTCCTCTACAAAAGCTGTCTATAGAACATATCCACTTTCAGTATTGCTATTTCACATAAGTTACATAACCAAATACTTTATATAAAAATTTTCTACTGGCTAAATTTGAATGAAAAAATGGTATTCCATTTGGATGGTGGATAAAAGGATATCATCCTGGTGACATCTGATATAATAAAAATAGTTTCATGTGTATAGCTAATTTAAGAAAGAAAACTCTGTCATGCTTTGGGGCTAATTTCAAGTACTGCTTTTGCTTTAAACAAATAGCATCAATAAGCCACGTTCTATGACCATTCACCATAGGAATATGAAATTTACTTGGTTAGGATATCTACTATGGATACGAACTATAATGAGATGCCAAACAGTGCACTGATTTTATTCCCTTCCCCCATTAACCAGATGATGCAAGGAGAAGGGTGCCACCCCCATCCCAGCTCCATTGCAAATCCCCAGCAAAATCTCATTCCCACCTCCCACTCAGAACTCTCTTTCAAAGCTGGGTCGGCTGCTCATTCTGCTGCAACCTACCAGCCAAATCCTCTTGAGATGGGAATTTTTCTCCTTTCCCTAGGACATGTCCTTTGAGTGAGTTTTTGGGTTGTACCCTCCTTGCACCTATTTCCTCCCCAGTTCCCTTTTATTTAATGTAACTATATCCTCTTTAATAGAAGTATTGGAATAATTTCCTCTACCTTTCCCCTCACATGCTATAATCTCTTTAAAAGCAGATCATTTTATTGATTCTGCAACACGAAGCCCAGCTACACAGAGGAAATGCAATATTTGTTGAGTGAATGACCGAACAAATAAATATTAGGAGAACTTCCTCCAGATTAAGTGTCAATAAAATGTAAAAGAGGTGCCTGTGTCTCTTGGTGACCTCATGAGATAATGGAAAACAGAAGAGGCTAAAACCTAGAAGACAAACTCCTCCAAACTCAGTTTTTCTTGAGGGCTTACTCTGTTATGTGGGACAAGTTTATATCATTAGTGTCAGATTTATATTGGTAAGATATTGCAAAGACCCTGATGTATAAAAGAACTTTTTCCACAGGAAGTTCCCTAGTAATGGAAGTGATTTTTCTCCAACAGGGTTTGATAAACTTCACTCCAACCCAGAGTTAGAGAATTGAAGGGAATCCCACGAGACGGCATAGGTGTGTGGAAATAACTAGAGCAGCTGTGTATGAGTGAGGTTCAGATTCCAGGGTCGCCATGGGTGAGTGTTGAGGATGTCTCTGCTGAAGAAGGGACCATCAGGGCCTCCATGTTGCTCCCTCTGCTCCGCTTGTATAAGAGTTGAGGGTAGGGCTAAGCAGACATCTTTGGTCTTGCCCCTCTGGAAACCAAGGCAGCAGCATCGGTTTGGGGAGTACCTGCAGGGGGAAGGTAAGGAGATCTCCCTGGCGAAGCACATGTATTTCTCTTGAATAGATGCATTTTTCAAGGTGTTATCTGTGTGCTTGTTAAAAATTTAGCTATGTACCTGCCTAGAACCAAACAAATCATCATCTTCTGTTAGTTGGAGGAATAAACCTAGTCTTACCATAACAAGATACCACAGAATGCATGGGCTAAATGACAGAAGTTTTTCTTGCAGTTTCAGAGGCTAGAAGTCCATGATCAAGGTGCCAGCATGTTGGGTTTCTCCTAGGGCATCTCTCCTTGGTTTACAGATGGCTGCCCTTCTCCTCCCTCTTCACCTGATCCTCTCTCTGTGCAAGTGTGCCCTGGTGTCCCCTTGTGTGTCCTAATCCCTTCATTTTATGAGGATACCAGTTACACTGGATTAGGCCATACTGTCATGGCCTCGTTGAAACCAGTCATTCTTTAAAGGCCCTGTCTCCAAATACAGTCACTTTCTAAGGTACTGGAAGTTACGGCTTCAACATATGAATTTTGAAGTGACACAATTCAGCCCATAATAGGAATGTTAATTTAAAAATATTTCAGATGATTCTAAAAGCAGAAATCTCAAAAGCAGAGGTTACTCTTCACTCCTTCCCTGGAGAAAAATTACTGGCCTTTTGCTAGTACTTGGAATGGCCAAGAGCCTCCTCACTCTTGCCACTCTGAACTCATTGGGCACATCTGTGAGAGTCATAACCATCCAGGACAAGGGATGCCATGTACTTTTTAACCTAATGTGATGACTCTTCTCTTCTAAATTTAACTTCTCATTAGGAACTTGAAGAACATTAAAGCAATGTAATTTTGGAGCTTAGGTATATTTACAGCCATACATTTTATTTTACCAGGCTCAACAGACATCATTTTTAGGGACTAACAATCCCTAGTGGAGACATCAACCTCCAACCACTCATGAACCAATGTCTGTTGAGATTCCAAATACAAAGAACTTGACCTGTCATTGGCACAGTCTCACTACCAGGTTACTGAGCAGCCATGGCACATGGGGTTTCTTGTTTGCTAGGGTTTGAATGTGTCCTCCCAAAATCTATATGTGGAATTTGAATTGCCAATGTGATAGTATTAAAAGCCAAAGTCTTAGGAGGTTATTACCTTATGAGTGCTCCATAAGATCAAATCCATTACAAATGAAGCTTCACACTGTTCATGCCTTTTTGACATTTTACCTTCTACCATGTGAGGATGCAACAGCAAGGAACCATCCTAGAAGTAGAGAGCCAGCTTTCAGCAGACACTGCCTCTATGGACACCTTCACCTTGGGATTCCCAGCCTCCAGAGCTATGAGAAATAAATTTCTATTATTTACAAATTATTGGTCTGTGGTATTTTGTGGTAGCAGCAGGAACAGACTAAGACCAGTGTACCTAGCAAATTCTGCAATTATGAGATATTTATGCCTGTTCAATGGCACTAATAACATCATATCATAGTAATTATTTATATCATCATCTTTTTTGCCAACAGGGGCAAACTGTGGCAAGTACTATATTCAGTTTTGTTTCTCTAAAATATTATCTGACATAAATATTTGTTGGGTGAATGAATTTACTTGAGAAATGTCATTAGGTTCAAAATTTGTCTAAAGAGGTATTTCATTACCCTGTATCTTTACTAACCTCACCAAGTTATAAATGTGATTATGTCAGGGAAAGAAGAAAATCTCAATCTGTTTTTATACTATCTCAAGAACAAATACATGTAAACACAAGTATGAATAAAATTCAAATAAATGTACTGGAGAAATGATGAAGCTAGAGAAATCAGACAAGATGGTGACAATGGCATAAAAGAACAGTTATAAAAAGAATATTTAATAGTGTAGCATCTCATTAATCATGATTCCTGAATAAGGAATTTTAATAATTCTGAAGGATTAAAATTGAAAATAACTTATGTCCCTCTGTAGAAAAACAAGCCTGTTTATTAAGTAAAGAGTATAGATATGATGCCTGCAGCTGTAGCACTGTGGTGTCCAATCTGTCAGATCTCAGAAGCTAAGTGGGTCAGGCTTGGTTAGTACTTGGATGGGAGGCTGCTGGGGAACACCAGATGCTGTAGGCTTTGGAGAAGGACCCAGCAACCCACTCCCAAAAGTCAAGCCACCATTGATAACCCTATGAATAGCAGAGAAGTATTGACAATAATGTCTTGCCTGTTGTACATAACATAGGGTTGCTATGAGTCGGACACTGACTCGACAGCACCTAACAATAACATAGATATGATAGTTCAGGAAGAATGCATAAAAGTCCGTATGATGAACATTTATTTTGATGGCCATTTTCAAGTACAACTCTTTTTCCCATTTATTTCTTCTCTTCTTCATCATCAGTGGTGAGAATGTTTTTCTTGATTAAAATAATGCATCAGTTGTGCCTTGAGAAAATAAAAATACTGACCAGGGAGGAATGTTTTATCATTTAAATTGTCCTCTAACATGTGCTCTCCCAGAATGAATCTAAGAATAGCTTTCAATGTTTTGACAATAAGCAATAGTTGGAAGGTGCTGAGGTTCTATAGGAAGCCTGAAATGGAAATAGAATTTTGGGTGCTGTTAAATAATAAAATTTATAGGAGGACATTGTTTTGGACTGAGCTCCTGCACTAGGTCTCAGCAGGCCAGACCTACTGAGAATGGATTCACTATGCTAGGTGCAGCATAATCAAACTGAACTTAGAAATGGGCCTGGTTTCCAAAAATCAGGGGCCCAGTGAACCTGAGCTGGCTTGATAAATTCCCCCTGCTTTAATCCATGGAAAGTAGTCTGCAGTGGCCTGATGTGAACCAATCTGCTTTTGCACTGTGCTCTTTCCTTGTTTCGGGTCAAGCTTCTTTAGAAAAATTGAGGATTCTGTAGCACCCAGTGGAGCGCCTTTCTGTTTTGTGGCTAGGATGCTGCCCAGCTCATGAATACTAGTGAAAACCAATTAGATCTTTAAATTCAATTTGTTTAATTTTTATTCTCTGACAGCTCTCATGCCTGGATAATCCTGAACAAACTGACAGGGACTCAGAGGAGACAGTAGAGGGATGTTGTACCTGTCCTTTGAATTTGGCATGCTTGCAATTGGCTGCTTATCATTTATGTTTTTTCTGACTGTGGATTTGCCAGCACATCCATCCAGGGAAGTAGGTCATTTTGACAAGGTTACAGTTACCTTGCTGTCAAAATTGTCCTTTATTGCATAATTCTCTTTAAGTACTCAAACAATGACAATGCATTTCTTTAAATATATCCTAGAAATTAGACCTGCAATTACTTTTTACTTGCTTTCCTTTCAGTTAGTCTTGTCTATCTCTGACTTCCTATTGTCCCAGTATTTCCAGTAGAGTCTTCTACTCTGTATTTTTCTTTGTCTGTGTACCTACTCTGACTCTGCTGTTAGATTGGGGGCAAGTTACTTTGTAGTAGTAGGACTTTGTTTTACATTCTTTTCTTATAGTCTCCAAGGAGTAGAGTATAAAATGGTAACATAAAAATGCTCAATAAAGATGTATTGCTTGCTCAGAATTTAAAAAAATAAAGCTTAAAGCATAAACCAGACAAGATTCTTCTAATGTTTAACTCAGTCATTTAACTTGTCATAAGTCTCTTCCTGAAAGTCTTAAGAAAAACATGTAGATATTAAAGTTACCAATTTCTTTAAAAAAAGATGCTTTCGTTTTGCCAGAAGCAAGAGTGTTAAAACATGAACTCACTGAATTCTCTCTCTTCCCTCACTCAGTAAATCCTTGTTTGTCACAGACTGAGCTCTGTTGCTGTTCAATTAATAAAATATGTGACATATTTTGTGTCAGATACAACTACTCAGCAGCCTTTCACCCACTATGTCTTCCTGCTGCACATTAGCCATTCCCCACAACCACCAACTGAGAATCTTCATAATTACCACCTCCTGCCTCTTCACCACCATTTCAGATAGTATAGTAATAGGGAACAGTAGTTCTTATCTTAGAGAAGAGATTTCTTTTTTCCCTTTTCTTCCCTATGCATGGTGTTCCCAAAGGCTGGCCCACCACTGACTATCAAGTTTACTAATGTGAAACCACAGCAGTATCTTTGTTGTGTTCTTCCATCATCAACCTCATGTCCTAATGCTTGCATTTGAATATGTACACCTTTGCTCTCAAGAGGAATATAATGGGTCCGTTTAAAAATAACCACCCTTTTCTCATACTGTGCTGGTTTATTCCCAGCAAGCACTCTATATTAGACACAGTTTTTTTTGCTTTTGTTATGATTGTATGAGAAAAGATTTGGCAAAAACTGCATATCAATCATTGCTAGGAAAATATATAAAAGTTAACTATTATTTTTTCCTCATCTAATTATTGGATAAGTATTGAAAAATACGACTAATGAGCTATTTATTGAGAAACTAGAATTTTTTAAAATTTTAATATCATTTGGGTTTTTTCCTTGAGATAGTTTCTTGGTAGTGTTAAGTCACAGATTCTTAGAAATAGAAATAAACTTATAAACCTTCTAATCCAGCCCCTCCAATTTTAGCTTGGAAAAAAATTAATCAATAGTATCTTATAGTTACTTTATTTTTAAGGTTGAAAAATACTTTTAATTTTAGTATAGGTTAGATTTGCAAAATGTTGGAAAGATAGTACAGAGAATTCTTATATACCAAAATACAATCTGCTCTATTATTAACATCTTATTTTAATGTATATTTGTCATGATTACTAAACAAAATACTAAATTCAGTACATTATTCAGATTCCCTTGGTTTTTCCCTACTATCCTTTTTTCTGTTCTAGAATCCCATGTTACCCATAGTCATCATGTCTCTTTAGGCTTCTCTTGACTATGCCAGTTTCTCATACTTTTGTTTTTGATGACTTTGACAGTATTGAGGAATATAGGTCAGACATTTTGCAGAATGCCCCTCAGTTGGTATTTGTTTAATTTTTCTTTTCATTATAGGCTTGGGTTATGGTTTGGGGGAAGACAACTCATGGAGATAAATTACCATTTTATCACCTCATATCAACAATACATACCATCAATATGACTTAACACTACTGATGTTGACCCTGATCACCTAACTGAGATAGTGTTTGTCAAGTTTCTCCACAATGGTTCCTCTTTTTTACCCACTTCAATACTGTACTCTTTAGAAGGAAGTTGCTATGCATGGACCTCTACATAGATTATTTGGAATTCTTCTGCATGGGAGATTTGTTTCGTCTCCCTCATTTGTTTATTAATTCAATCACTTTATATCAGTATGGATGCATGGATAGTTATTTTATACTTTGAGATATGATCCAATACTACTTCATGGATTTTGTTGGTTAAATTGTTCCAGCTTTGAATATTGAGAGCTCTTTCATTTGGCTTCTGGATTCTTTTGATGTAATCCCATTGTTGTGGGGATTTGGGTTTTTGAGCATTTCCAAACTTCCTGATAATACAAGATGCTCCAGGTGTATTTTGCATATTTCCTGCCCCAGTCCTAAAAATCAGCCATTTTCCTAGTAGCTCTGGTTTCTTTTCCTGGAAAATTATGTTCAAAAACAGTATCTGGGCACCAGTTTTTCTCATTGCTACTAGAATACTATTGTTTCTAGTCCTCAGTTTATAGAGCAAGAAAATATACATGTGGATACTAATCAGGGTATATACATACACATATAAAAAATTTTTATATGTGACTGATTATATTTAGCTAAATATGAGTTCATATTGATGCCTCCAACTTTAATCCATTTAATCACAGATAGTTCTAAATTCCTTCCCTTGCTTGTCTGTAATTTCCCATTACAACACAGAGAAATACAGTGTCTACTACCTGCCATTCATGTACTTAATTGTTACACATATACTGACTTTAGAATTATTATTAAACTGTATCAGTGTGGAAAATGACTTTATCAACCATAGAGCAGTGCTTTGGTGCAGTTTCTTCTGCTTTTAGTTGCCACTGATTTCCAAAATATGTAAGTTGGTAACATTTCTCCTGTCTATGAGGTTATTTCACACATTAATTACATAGTTAGTTTTTTGGTCACACTCTTCATTCCATCCAGGTTTACTCCAGCCTCATGAATGATTTCTTAGAATTTGCATACAATAAGGTTCACTATTTATATTATAAAATTCCATGAGCTGGACAGTGAATAAAGGAGACAGGAGAATTGATGCTTTGTGTGTGTGTGTGTGTGGTACTGGGGGTTGAACCCAGGGCCTCACACTTGCATGCTTTGCAAGTACTGGACCACTGAGCTGCACTCCCAGCCCGTTTTTTTTTTTTTTTTTCACTTTTTGAGACAGGGTTTCACTAAGTTATGCAGACTGCCTCTGGTCTTGAACTTGTAATCCTCCGGCCTCTGCTTCCCAATCCACTGGGATTATAGGCATGTACCACCGTGCCTGGCTCAAGAACTGATGCTTTTGAAGTATGGTGCTAGAGACAAATGCTGAACATACCATGGACTGCCAAAAGAACCAACACATTTGTCCCAGAAGAAATGCAACCAGAGTGCTCCTGGAAGCAAGGATGGCTAGACTGCATCTGAGATATTTTGGAAATGTTGTCAGGAGACAACAGTCCCTGGAGAAGGACATCATATTTGGGAAAGTAGCAAGTCAACAAATAAAAGGAAGACCCTCAACTAGATGAGTTGATACAGTGGCTACAACAACAGGCTTAAACTTAAAAAAGATTGTGTGCCTGGCACAGTATTGAGGGGTGTTTCATTCTATTGTACATAGGGTCACTATGAGTGAGACCTGACTCAATGGCACCAACCAATATGAGCTTTTATAAATACATTGTGTCATTTGGCCATCTTATAGTGCCATGTAGAATAGTTTTACTGCCCTAATATACCTGAAAGCTTCATCTATTCAATACCTTCCATACCTTCCTGAATCCCTGGAAACCAATTGCCTGTTATTATCTCTGTAGTTTTGTCTTTTACAAAATATCTTATATAGAGAGTGATTGAGAATCTTTCCAAGCTGTTCTTTCATTGAGCAATATACATATGATTCATCCATGTCTTTACATGGTTTTATAGGTCATTCCTCCCAATTGCTGGATAGTATTCAATTACATGTATACACCAGAGTTTATTATCTGTTCACTTATTGAAGAACATCTTGGTTGCTTCCAGTTTAAGGGCATTATAAATAAAGGTGCTGTGAACATTTTTGTGCAATCTAGTGTGGGTTGGATGGAGGTGGTAGTCTAGTGGTAGAAACTCTGTTTTATGAATATTCCAAAGGCCCAGGTTGATAATGAATCCCCCATCTTCAATGTGAAGCTTTCAAGTTTTCCCAATTATTTACAATCAACTGGCAATGGGGGTAAAAGAGAGGAGTAGAAAATTGTGCCATAGGCTTTCTTAGCAAGTCCTAGACTTGGTGTATACATCAATTCTGATCATATTCCTTCAATCAGAACTCAAAGTTGACTGATATTATTCAATGTAAGTGGGGATGGACTACATGTTCAGAAGGGAAAGGAAATAAGTTTGGTGAACATATAACATGATCTTTGCCATAGTGCCCCTATTTGCTCAAAAAAAAGAATCTATTTTACTCTTCCTCCTATACACAGAGTATGCTTATATCTTCTCCCAGCTATAAAATCCAAGGTCTCACTTAGCCACTACATCCAGCTCAAAATCTAGGAGTCCAGGCTGAAGTGGATGTCAAGATGTGGCACTCCTTAGTGGTGACTTTTGAACCCTAAAGATAACATATAATGATGGCTCCAGAAAGATAGGCACAGTAAACATACCTATTCTTAAAAGAGAAGAATGAATGACACAGTGTCACTAGTGTGGAGCAATCTGGGAATCCTACAGGTGGAGAGCTGCAGTTTTTCAGCCCTAGCAGTGGGAGAAGTGTCTGGCTAGACTTGATTCTGCTCTCTGGTAGGAACTGCATACTCCTTGGATCCTTTTTTGAGGAATTTCTTCCTTCTTTACCCTTTTTCTTGGCCATATTGAAGTAGGCATTTGGTATGCCTTTGTTAGAAGGTATAGCTGTTTGAATGAGCAAGTCAGAAAGAGTCAATGATTTACTAAGTTGTTCTCCTTGTTTCTTTGGTAATATAATTCCCTTAAAAACTAAATATCAGGCTAGGATTTAGCTCAGCTGGTAGAGCACTGCTCTACAGTCTCTGAGGTCCCAAGATCGAATCCCAGCACTGAAAAAATGGGAGGAGGATGTGGCAATCCACTCCCAAGGCAATCCCGAGACAATCAGCCACTGAAAACCCTGTGAGGGTTGCTATGAGTCGGACATGACTGGACGGCACCTAACAACAGCAACAATCATTTTCATATGGAATCAAATAAAGAAGCATGTTGTATTTAATGTAGTCTGGAATCATTCAGTAATGTTAAGGATAATACATGGTAAGAAATACATTTTGCCTGCAGCCGGAGCCCTGTGTTATCCAATCCCATCAGATCTTGGAAGCTAAGCAGGGTTGGGCCTGGTTAGCACTTGGATGGGAGACCACCTGGGAACACCAGGTGCTGTAGGCTTGGGAGATGGAATAGGCAACCCACTCCCAAAAATCAATCTGCCACTGAAAACCCTATGAACAGCAGAGAAGCACTGACAATAGTGTTCCCCTTGTATGTGGCGTCACTATGAGTTGGATACCAACTCGATGGCACCTAAGAACAACAAAAATTTAATAGGTTTTTGATTGATCCATTTCCTTCCAGTCATTCACATGCCATTTTCCTCATCTAAATTCTTTACTAAATATAATTCTCAAATTAATTTTGTTTCTTGGCTGCTTCTCTATCCTCCCCCAGTACTATTTCTCCTAATTCAATGGTAGCTATTTTGAGGTTATTAATCTTAAAAGGGTGGAAGAAGGACATGACAATCCACTCCCAAAGGAACCCTGAAACAGCCATTGAAAACCCTATGAGAATGAGTGACAGTACCTATAAATAACAAACAACAATAACAATCTTGAAAGAGAAAACCACATTCTTAATTTGATTTTGCTGTAAGATTTCTTTGGCTGAAAGCCTGTCTCAATCTTACATATTTAATCTTGAATTGGGATATACAAGCACTTGACTTTCTAACCCTGGTGATATATCTAGAAATGGACACTTCTTTCATAAATACATCTTTTTGTTATGCAGCCAGGCTAAACTCAGCCAAAGTCACCAACTTACATTTATCTGCTACTTTTTTTTTTCAACCAATTCCATCACAATGGCCACTTTAATAGACACAGGGTCTGTTTTTCATATTACTGCAGTTTTCTAAATGCTTTTCCATGGTACAACACTGATTGCCTTCCTTCTGGCACTGAACATTAGTTTCCTTATTAATACCAGGCATTTTAAGTTTGTGTTTCAGCAGCATCTTGCATTAGTGGTATTGATTTCTATATTAAGCAGGATAATTATCATTGATGTTGGTTCTCAACAAGAATCCCCAAATAAAAGTCTCAGTGACTTAACCTATTAAAATATATTAATTACTCTTGCCACATTCCAACATGAGTCTGCAAGGCGAATTGTTCCATATTGCTATGTAGAGAACTAGACTGACACATCTCGAGCTCCTGAACCTGTGACTCACAAGGTCATCTCAGGCATCAACATCCAGCAAACAGATAGGAGCAGAGATTACATTGATTCTGCCTACATTCTACTGGACAGAACTCAATCATGTGGTTTACTTAACTACAGGACAGGGTAAGAAGTGTAATCTTGCTCTGGGTGTTCATATCCAAGAGGAAAAAGAAATAGATTTGATTAATAGAGAGCATTGGTTTTGCCACAATCCCTTGAGTTCTTGTCATCTCATTAATGAAATGGGGCTGTTGATAACCTACCTCATAAGGTGTCATGTATGAATCTACAATTAAGATAAGTAGCACTTGAGATCCAGGTATATTTTCTCATATTTGAAAAATTATGATAATACTAGCTATTACTGTGCATCATGTAATTAGTGGTATTACATAGTAGCTGATTAGAACTCAATATTCAAAGTTGTTTATTGCCTCTTTCAGTTTCTGTCTTTCATTCTTTAGCTATACTTGTTCCAAAAATCATGTTAATTTCCATCAAACTAAGTAGGCGCTACCTATTATAGTTTCCTGATATATGGATACTAAAGATGAAGGAGGTCTTCCTGGTCTTGTTCTTAGATCCTGGATTTTGTCTTTATAAAAATTATTAGAGAAAAATATGATGAGAGTCCTGGAACAAATAATCTATAATTGAGTTCACCTAGAATTTTGCTAATTTTAAAGGCAAACACTGAAGATAATGATCATACTCAACATTATCCAGTTATGTCAGGCCGCTCCTAGTGATAGGTTTTAAGAAATGATTCTCTTCTCTGAGGATAGTTACCAACATGTCAAGCTCTTTAAACTAATACATCATGATAATCAGTGCTTTTAAAAATACTGAATGCTGCATAATGAAGATACAAAGACATGGGAAAGTCTCAGCAATGCTTCACCCTAATTGTCACACGACTGAAAGCCTGGGATCCCCCAACAGCTGGAAACTGCTGCTATGGAAACCTTAATGTTCCATCATCTGAGAGATTAAAAATTGAGACTGTAAATGGACCTAACAGTAGTTTGCATGTTTCATTAGTAAAAAATGCCATTATTCTAGGGCTCAGGGGAATTGGATGTCTGAACGATGTTTTTTATTTTCTATTAAAATGGTCCAAGCATAATTTAGATGATATGACAAAAGAAAGAAAATAACCAAAAAGAATTGAAGACGTTTTAGTAAATCAATGCTGTCTCTTTTCCCCGACTTTCTTCTGCTGACTGATTATTTAATTGGGCACAGGTAGGACTGCAGAATGAGCAGGAAGTGAGGGAGGAGCCAATTTCAACTTCATGCAATTCCAGTCCAGTTTTTGTGAATCCTACTCTCCCCCCATTGTGGAGAAGAACAGCCAAATAGCACACAACATAATTTAATGCATCATTAGAAAGGCTAAAGGGCAAACCCATTATGAATTGATCATAAAATGAATTCAATGAGTCTCAACCAGAATTTATTAAAAATGGGGTGATAGACTAAAAAGAGAAATCCTGAAAGGTATTCCACATTGTTAGGATAGGTATTAATTTCTAAAACTCTACTGGTTTTACCATATAAAGTTATTTCCTATTATAAATCATGACCAAAAAAGTTTGAAAAACATGATTATAGCCCATGATTCAGAACCCAATATGAAGTTAGCCTGTCTGGATTTCACTCATGATTTTGCCACCTGCTATCCTTATGAGAGGCCTGCAGCTATAGCCCTGTGGTGTTCGATCCATCAGATCTCAGAAGCTAAGCAGGGTAGGGTCTGGTTAGTACTTATATGGGAGACCACCTGGGAACACCAGGTGCTGTAGGCTTGGGAAAATGACCTGTCAACCCACTCCCCAAAACAATCATCCATTGAAAACCCTATGAATAGCAGAGAAGCACTGAAAATAGAGTTTTACCTATTGTACATAGGGTTGCTATGAGTTGGATACTGACTCTACTGCACCTAACAGCAACTGTATAAGCAAGTCACTTAACCTCTCTGTTCATCTATTTCCATATCTGTAATACAGGAATGAAAGTAGTAGAATTATAAGATTATTGTAAGGAATAGACAACTAAATCATTTAAAGCCCTCAGAATTTGTCTGGCATGTAGAAAGTGCTCACAGGAGAGTTAGCTGTTGAAAAGGCATCATTGATTACATGGAGGAATTACATCTTTCAGTCATAGAATATGCCCATCTTTCTATATTTATATTTGTGAAATGGGGATAACTTTTGCTGGTTTTAGAAAAACATTGTTATAAATTATCTTGTTAGTCCATAAAGTACATCATATCTCCTAAATAGCTCTTAAAACAATTATGCAGTTTTTATTTCTGTCTCTGGATACCAGAATCATATTGGCGTTATACTGCATCATGGGCTCCTTAGAGTGATGTTGTAAAGACAAATGTAAATATTATAGATCTTTCTTTTCCTAAGGAAAGAAAAGGTATTTTTGTCCAATTTCTCCTTAAGGGCTGCATCCTTTCTGAACAGCCCACTAGGGTTCCATTTAGTATGCTAACATTAATCCACTAAATGGCACCTAAAAATTAATGCACCCTCTGGAAATGACTGACCTGCTCCAAAAGGCCTGTCCTAGCAGAACAGGCCTCTCCAATTTGGACATGCAGTATTGTCCTGGAAGAACCAGTCAGCAGAGTGCTGTATAAAGTCTGTGAGTTGGCCCCCTTGCTCTTTTGGTAAATACCAATTTTTGGGACCTGAGTATAGGGGTTTCCTTATTTCCTAAGAGGAAAAGATATCTAAATAATCCCCAATGTCATCTTTTAACACACTGAAACTTTGTTAAATGGAACCTGTTGGGAACAAAGGTGTTTTTTGACATAAAATGTGATGCTAGTTTTTTCTGTTTAAATTATTCATGTTCACTGAATCCCCAGAGACTCAAAACCAGTCATGTTCTAATTTCCACAGGTGTTGTAATTAATTACAAATTAAGTGATATGCATAGACTTGGAAATGACCTAATAGTATAGTCTTCTCCCAGCTCTATTATAAAAATAAGAGACTACTGGGCACGGTGGCCCACACCTTCTAATCCCAGTGACTTGGGAGATTGAGGCAGGAGCATCATGAGTTTGAGGCCAGAGGTGGCTTGTGTAACTTAGCAAGATGCTCTCTCAAGATAAAAGATCTAAAATATGGGCTGGAGGTACAGGCCATTGGTAGAGCCCTGGCAAAGTAGAAGCCAGGCCCTAGGTTCAGCCCTTCAGTACAACAATAAATAAATAAATAAATAAATAAATAAATAAATAAGAAAATAAGAGAATTGAGGTCCAAAGAGGTTGAAAGGGATAAGAGGTTGATGATAATAGCAGCTGTTATTTGCTGAGTGCCATATCGCCATAACTGTGCTGCTCTAGATCCTTGAGGTAATTGAATACCCGCTATGGTGCTCTAAAGTAGGAATTATAATTCCTATTTTCTGGATGAAATGAGGCTTTGAAAAATTGTTGACTAAATTACCAAAGATTATACAGCTGCTTATTTTTTCTAGCATATTCACTCTGCTGACTGACAATATAGGCTTTCAATCTATTGACTCCATTCCTCTTTCACTCTCTGTCGCCTGCCCACCTGAACCCTCACATTTATTTTAAGATTATAGGCTTGCTTCCTTTTCTTCTTCATTTTTTAAAAAATTATTTTTAAATAATTTAATTGACTAATTAATTGTACTGGAGTTGAACCCAGGGCCTCCCCCATGCTAGGTAAGTGCTCCATTGCTGAGCTGCATCCCCAGCCTCCTGCTTCTTATTTTTGACACAGGATCTCACTAAGTTGCACAGGCTACCTCAGGCCTCACACCTGTGATCTTTTTGCCTCAGTCTTCTGAATAGCTAGGATTACATGTGTATGCCACAGCGACTGGCATTCTTCTTAATTTTTAAATCACTGTTACACAGTTCCTTATTCTTGCCCCTTCCCGACAGTGTGTTCACTTGAGGAAGCACCAAGCCTGGATGTACCCAGGGATCTGCCTGCCCTACACCCGTTATCTGAATAACGTCCATCATCCTGCATACCTAGTTCAAGAACTAACCCTCTTGTTCTTTCACCAAGATATAGGAACTCCTGCTATGACTTGCTCTGCTCTGCTGCCACCCAAATCTATGCCACCATCATCTCTTGCTATGAAGCAATTTCCCTACTTCTGCCCTTGCTCCTCTACTTTGCTCTGAACAGCAGCCAGAACAATCTTTTAAGCAGTTATTCAGATCATGACTTCCATGAGCTTCAAATTCTAACAGTTTGCGAGCAATTGTGGAATAAAACCAAAGGCCCATCATAATCAAACCCTTGTCCCCCTACTTTTTTCACCTTATGTTTAATCATTCTCTGTGTTGCTCACTATGCACTAACCCTATGGCAGTCTCTTTGTTCCTTGGATACTCTAACTTGATCCTGCCTCAGGGCCTTTGGGCTATTCACTTGAACAGCTCTTTTGCCAGGTCATCCCATACTTGGCTCCTTCTTATCATCCAATTTTCAACTCAGATCTCATTTAGGAAGTCTTCCATGGCTACTCAGCATAAGGGACTTCGTATGGGGTAAAGAAGTCAAAGAACTCCCTGACATGGCACAGAGAGCTAGCACTTGAGTTGAGGCCAGAGTGAAGATTTTTCACTCCTATTCCTGTGTTCTTTCCATTCCTGATGCTACCTCTAAATATTTTTGTTGTTGTTGTTTGAAGCCCAGGAACCTTGTCCAAATCTTTCACATGGGAATTATAAGGGCCAACTTTACTTCTGCGTCTCCCCAGTGTTATATCCTCTGCTGCTATCTGTTCCTGGGAGGCTGTTCCTGGGAGGTCAGCCCTGCTCTCAGCTGGCTCTGTACTCCACTGACATCGGGCAGCACTGGGGCCAGCTGTATAAATACACATAAATACTCACCTAGTGCTATACAGAGGAGAAACTTCATGCCCCACTGATGTATCTGCAATTTTTATCTTTACAAAGTCAACTCTTATATCATAAAGATCAATTGTGTACTTGATGTTTATGTGTACATAACCAAAAATAAATTATACCTTTTATTAAGCCCACTCTGTGCGAGTTGATTTTACCTATATTATCCCTAAAGTTCAGAGAAGTGAAAAAACATATTTAAGTTCCCTTTGGAGTGATGCTAGAGCCTGTCTTTTTTCTAGAAGGTTATGTTGCCTTTCAAATCATTTATGTATTTGAGGAGCTGCAACTTAGGTATGATTTGTAACTAATGCTTTTCATCTCTAGTTTCCACTCCTTTTGTCAATCTTAGCATCCCAGAAACCACCTCCCCCAAGACTTCTACCTGTTTCTCTGCTAGTCAATATGTAAGCTTTGCCAACAGATGCATTATAGTATATTCTACCCTAAAGCAGCTGAGGAAAAAGGAAGGAGTTTTTTATTTTATTAGAGAAATGAAACTTAGTCATACTGAGGAGGTACAAAAGAATGAGGGATATTTTATAGGATCTCACCATGAAGTCCCTCAAATCACATCCTATAAATGGTCACTTGCTTCTATTTATGGGCTGGCTCCTTTTTCAGCTCATATACCCATGTCTTTGCTGAAACCTATAACATCTGCCTATACCTGATTCTGACTCTCATGTGAAAGTTTCTAGCCCATGTGAGGATTCACTTTGATCCTAGATTCATTAACACAGATTCCAACTAATAGAACCAGCCACTTCAAATCTAATATCAGGAAGCAGTTTTGATAATGTATGTCTAGTAGCAATTAGATATCTGAAGTAGTATTCTCAAAAGATCTCTCAGTTCTTTTTGAGTACAAAACATTATTTAAGAACTAGGTAAGAAAAGTCATGACTATCTTTTTCTTTTCTGACTGCATAAGGAGGCTGTACTGCTGACCACTGACCATGCTTCTGAAAACCTGTTTTCAATGACTTTTGGGCAATAATCATCACTCATTATCATTTTCTTGGCATGGATTTTATTTGCTGGGAAAACTATTCAGAAGCTCCCACACCCTGCTCGGTGACCCAGATAGGTAAGAGAATATCAACATCTCTGCAACACACATTACCAGAACAGCAATCTAGCAACATTGATTAACAGGAAAGGCAGGGTGGTATTTTACCATGCTAGTCCAAATGTTAGAATCCTTTCATTTCAAGCATTTTTTAGTCCCCCATCTTTAACAAAAAAACAAAAACCATGGTATAGAAACCTCTAGAAAGTTCTATGGTGGAGTATTTGCCAGGATAAACACGAAGCATAGGTGAAATAAAATCAACTACCAAAGCAATAAAAAACAGGCTGGAAAATATTTACATTTTTATCTTCTAATTTGAAGTTAAGATAAATTATCTTGATGATCCCTTCAACTCTGCTTTAATAATGTATCTGACATATTTTATTTTCTGTGCCTCTTGCCTATTGTCTCTCAGCTCTATACTTGCCATTCTCTATTTTGTTTTGTACTGCTGGGACTATATTTCCCACACTCCTTTGCCAGCTTCTTCCCATTAGGTGATGCCAGTGGGAGGCACTGGTGGGAGACTAGAAGACAGCAGCAAGAGAGAACTCTGTCTCTGGCTCCAACTCTATGGCATGGACTGGCAGTTCCTGGTAGATTCTGAGGGTGACAGAAGGATGATTTTCCTAGCAGCACGTCTATACAGGCTATCCAGTCTTGACCACAAGAACATCTACCACAGGAATATCTGATAGTTCCAGTCTGTTTCATGGTGGTTTTAGTATTGACAGTGGCAGCATGTCTAGCAGCAAAGCAATAAATGCTAGCCAGCACTGTCAGCTGAGAGCACAGAAGCATACTCATTTCTAGGTAACCCCAGTCCTTCCATTTTTCTCCTCTTATTCTGCCATCATCCTTGTTGCCTATTCCTTTTTTTAAAAAAAATACCAGTATGAGTTTATACTATTCTACTTCAACATTGAAGTGGTTGCATATTGATTCTGAACTTTAAAGATTTAGTGGTCTTATGTTTTGTTTCTAATATTCACTTAATAGATCTTTCATTTAAACATTTGTAGTAGAAATAATAATAAATTAATAATGATTGACTACTCATCATTTACTAAGTGCTGCCCTTTATATCTTATATAATGCTCACAATAATTCTGAGACATATATTACTTTAATCCCCAAGGACAATGAGGCACAGAGAAATTAATTAGATTGTTGAGATCCACTGACGTCTTTTGGGGAAAGCCAGGATTTGATGGAGGACTGTCTGCAGTATGCTTCAAATTAGCTCTTATTTTCCTAATTGCTATTTTCATTTCATGTCATAGTTCTTACTAAAAATCATCTTGTCATATGGAGGAGAGGGCTGTTGAAAAATGATCTCTGTGTTTCAAATATAATAGGAATGTCACTGGGGGGAAGTATGTGGAAGGCTTGGCAAATCTCTCCAGATTGTTTTAGCAAACAAAGCCCATAAGAACCTGGGTAAGAGAAATGCTATCAATTATGTCCATCTCCTATGCTTATTAACTGTTCACTTGATAGAGAAGGAAAAAGAGTAGTCATGGCCTAACTCTATGTGTCATGAAAATCTCAATATTCTATCCATATAAGACATCCTGGTGAATCCCTCTAAGTTTCAAATATGATTTATAGCATTTAATTTAGGGAGACCTTGTTCAAATCGACATGGTACCTGCTAGTGGCATATTCTTTTTCATTATTCAGAGCCAGCGAATTAAGGACACTGCTAGGGATATAACAAGAGTGAAGATTTTTGAGTCAGATACCTGTTAGAAGCTAATATTATATTTGTTAATTATCCACATTTCCCAGTGCTACGACAAAAATGATAAAGTTGAATAAAGTAAAATGTTTTCCTTTACTCAAATAAGCATGGACATGATAACAAATAGATGTGATATTTAACTTCTCTTTGGGATTTGAACTTCTAAGTAAAATTTTTCATACTTGATTGTAGTACAGAGCAATGCTAATAAAAATCATAAGACAAAATATGATTCAGAGAAATTCCAAAAAGCCATCTCAAAATTAGTTCCTATGTACCCTGAAGAAGCTGGAAGTACAGGGAGTTATCATTGTTGATTTGCAAATAAGAAGTGCTGTTGGATTAATTTAATCTCCTATAACAAAATACCTGGCCTGTTTAAAATGCAAATTAATATATACAAACTTTCCTGACTTTGCAAAGCTTCTGAATTTGTCACATAAAACTTCAGGAAACTGAAAATGTAGGTACATTGTTACTTGGTATCTGACTCAGAGTTTGGCAAGAGTGATGGAAATAAAGGGGTTTAATATAAAACTTAGGGCCTCCAATAACACGAGGAGAGCTATGCCCTGAAGGCCAGGAAGGCTGTATATGTGGAAGATTAGGCAAACAGTTACTGATTACCTGAGCCTGAAACATGGACATTCTCAACAGTTTGTTGGAAAGTTACTGAATTTCCCAAGATTCTCCAGAAAAGCTTCTACCAGTTGGTACAGTTTGATGCAGCAAAGCCATCACTCTGAAGACATGTGAGGAATTCCTGTTTATGCATCTGGCCCCTTTACCATTATTCTTGGGCATAATGACTTCTCCTCTCTCTGCCTTCCCAGATCTTGTATCAGTTGCTCTCATTTGCAAACTTTAACCTGGAACCATTCAAAAAGGAGCAGTTCAAGAAGTGTATTTCCCTACATGCCACAAAAGGGCAGGTAGGCAATGCCACATTATAGACAGTCCAGCAGTCCCTGAAGAGTGACTACTACTTGTCACTACTATTTGTCAAACGAATCAGATTTTGGCCTGCCCATGCTGAGCACACATGAGAATTCTATCAACTGTCTGTTGATGGGAAATATAACCAAATTCATCCAATTTTCCCATGACACCAAGCTAAATGATAAAATAAAAGATAGAGTGGTCAATATGTTGAACTGGAATTAGAATCAGAATTGACAACTCACTGTACATAAAATAAAAGGTTTTCAAAAAGCACAATCATGAGAAGGTAATGCAAAATTACTTGAATAAAAAGGAAAATGGACTGGCTAAGTGTGTTCAAAAAGAAACTAGTGATGTTGAAAAAAGAAACAAAGAATCTGAGACCTTCTGGGAACCTTATGTATCATCTAATCCCACTCATGCCCAAACAAGAATGCTGATTAAGGAAAAGCTGAAGCTTGAATAAAGTATTCAAGAAGAAAGTGACAGTACGTCTCTTTGAATGCATATTCATTCACTTCTGCCCAGGTTCTGTCTGTGTTGTAGACTTAGAAATTCATCTTTGATGATAGAGCTGGTCAAATCTAAAGATAGTAACATGGATTCAATGCTAAAAGGATACCAGTTTATTAGCTGCCTATGAGAAATATAACTGCCAGAGGACAATTATTAGTCTGAAGAGTACATTTACTTCTTAGAGGCAGTTGACATGAGCCATGAATTCTAGGGGGAAATGATGCAAATGTATAAAGATAGTAGAATCTCAGAGTTCTGTAGCCATCTTCCCAGCAAGGGAACAGTGTGATCAGAATGAATAACCTGGCCCACCCACTCCTCCCTGGAGGCTGAGTGGATTCTGCCAAGATCTGACACTGTGAATCCTTGGCCAGGTTTTCATGAATGACCAATACACCTTCAGAGTGGTGATATCTTTCTATTATTGCACAATCTTTAATCAAATGAATGTTTTGATGACTCTGGATTTCCACCCATTTAATCTGATTTAATCTGGGACATTTCATATTGATTTTATAATTTCTCCCTCAAAGGGAATTATAATTCTTATTTCTGGCAACTTATTTTTATATACTATTTACGCTGGGGAAAGTCCATAACCATAGGGAAGTTCACCTATCATCTGAGGGTTTTGTCAACCTTTTTCCACTGCATTCAATTGTTAATGTATAGAAAAGGATAAAGAAGTGGAAAGTGTTCAGAGGAAAGCCATGAAGCTGATTTATGGATTTGAGAATGATTCACGTGGAAAGGTTGAAAGTACAGGGAGAGAGAAATATGAAGGGAGATTTAATAATTGTGTTAAACAGATTTTTGAACATAAGAGACTAAACTTTTTTGCAGCATGAGAGAGTTAGGTTTGGCATAAAGAAGAACTTCCTTATGGTGAGACATGTGAAAGATGAATAGGCTATCAAAAATTTTGAAAATCTGCACTGTAGAGTTTGAAAAATGAAGATATTTTCACTTATTTTAGGCTGTAGTCTTTTGTGAAGGCAGAGAAATGGGCCACATTGCATTTTACTTTATTTTTCCAGATCTGAGATTCATGGATTAACTTTCTCCAGGAAGAGGGTAATGAATTCTTTCACAGTTAGTTGAACAAAGAACTTGAGGTGATGATCCAAGCTAAAATTAATTTTTGTGCCCTGATTTAACTTCTTTTTTATTGAGAGAATTCCTTGAAAAACAGATAATTACATATTGCTGCCACACAGACATATCAGTGCACACACTAAATTTTGCTACAATTTCAAGGGACCCATAGTCTTCCTACAGGCTGTACAATAAGCAAGCAGTTTGGTGGTCAAGGGACCCAGGTTAAAAAAACAAAACAAAACAAAACCCCTCTCTAGAAGAAATTTATTTTTACCATGGAAATGGTCAATCCTGTTTTTATATTTATAGAAAAGTTGTTCTGGAATCTTCATATTTTCATGCATATCTTCAATACCACAGGAAATGCATAGGATGTATATCTTTTTTCTTTCTCATCTTCCTATTCTCTCTCCCCCTCTCCCTCTCCCTCTTCCTCTCCCTGGCTTCCTAATCTTTCCTCTTCTTCTGACTTTCTCACATCCCTTCCTGGTCTCTTTTTGTTCTTCCTTCCAGTCAGGGCTTCCCAGGCTTCCAGTAGTGGCTCTCAGGACATATGATAACAACTTAAAAACATCGTCTATTCTAAGTCCAGAATCTGATTGACATACATGTTAAACAAAGGTCACTTAAGCTCATTTGCCTCAGTCAATCAAGTCCATCATAGCATTCATACATTTTTGAGGAAAAAGCTAATTGTGAGCACAGACTGCAGAATCTGGAGATGATTATCATGTTCTCAGGATTCTTCATTTAGAAAAGTCTGGAAAGTCTCCTCATTTGGTTGAGATCAGATGCACTTGGGAAAAACAAAAATTTCTTAAATCTCTCTGCATGATTGGAATCAATTTCTCTTTTAAAAGTTTCCATGAAGAGTCTGAGGGTTAGTAGGGTATTTCTCTTTATCCCCAAGTCTTCCCTGCCCTTTCCTAAGAATTAAGTGAATGGTGTTAGGAGTTAATGTTTCTGCTTGTGTTATTTTGGAGAGTTTCCTCTTTTTATGCAACCCTTTCTATTTTGCTGTTTTCTCTTCAAGGAGCTGTTGTGGAGGCCATTTTCCATGGAATCAAAGACACTGCATTCATTTGCTCCTCAGAAGTCTGCTAATGGACTTCATCTTTCTTAACTTTGTAACATTCTAGTGTTTCTAAGCTAAAACTATCCTCACTGGGATTCAGAATAAAAAAAACTCACCAAAAAGTAAACTCTCTGGAAGTCTGAGTATTTAAGCATGAGATATACAAGAGATAATAAGACTGGCAGACATAGTTGGAAGATTTTCTCTTTTTTTTTTTTTTTTTTTATTTTCTAGTGGTGGTGCTAGGGGACCAAACCCAGGGCCTTGTGTATACTTTGCAAGTATCTACCACTGAGGTTCACCCCAAGCCCCCTTTTAAGTTTTTATCTTAAGACAGGTCTTGCTAAGTTACACAGTTTTCCTGTGGTGTTGAACTAGAGATCCTTCTGCCTCCATCTCCTGAGTAGCTGCCATTAGGCATGTGCCAGGGAACTCAGCTTGTCCTACTTTTACTGAAAAACATCCTACCTCCAAAAGTGAAAGACTTAAATTTTAGTCTTGGCCAAGTTTCTGTTTTAAACCATTAGAAACAAACAAAAAAATCCTATGCTTTTCTTTTAAGCAAAGAGTTGATTTATGGAAGAATATTTCTCAAAGCATGGACTCTGATAATGTTAACCTAAGGGTGACAAAGGGGGCATGGTGTTTATTACTGGAAAAATTCTATATATGGAGATGCCATATTACATTTTTTCAGGTGAGCATTAGGTTGATTGGGATGGATCTATACCTATTGTTAAATGTTTTCTATCTTACCCCTTGTTATAGGCAACATAAATTCTATATGTAACTATATCTTCTCCTTGCATGGGTTTTAGAATTTACTGTGTAGTTTCTTTTATTTCTATGCATAAACTGAACTCTTGTGGGTTTTTCTTTTCCTTCCTTTCATTTTCCTCTTTGTTTTTAGGGAAATAATTCTCATTGTTTTACACATAATTTCAAAAGCTACCTCAGATCAGTTTTGTATTAAGGTTGGACATTATATAAATAACACTAGTAATTTTCTAATGGTATAATATTGAAACTTGAAGTTTCAAAAGGTATCAACAACTTTGAAAAAAAATATTGCCAGTAAGTTCTATTTCATCAAAGAGTTCATCTGTACTCTATGATTCAGAGTAAACTGGATTAACCTAAAGTTCCTTTTTGTTGTTACTAATTACTGTTGAGTCAGATCCAACTCATAGCAACCCTATGTACAACAGAACAAAACACTCCCTGGCGCTGTGCCATGCATGGCACTATGTCAGTGCTTCTGTGCTATTCATGGGGTTTTCAAAGGCTGATTGTTTCAACATTGTTCCAGGAGTGAGTTGCCAGGTTCTTCTCCTGTTTTTGTGGTTCGAACCCAGGGCCTCAGAGAGTGCAGAGCAGCACTCTACCAAACTGAGCTAAACCCTAGCCCCAATGTTTCTTGTTGTTGTTAGGTGCCATCAAGTCATAGCAGCCCTCATAGAGTTTTCAATGGCTGATTGTTTCAGGATTGCCTCAGGAGTGTACTGTCACTTCCTTCTCTCATTTTTGTGGTGCTGGGAATTGAACCAGGGACCTCAGAGACTGCAGAGTGGCACTATACCAACTGAGCTAGATCCCAACCCACAATGTTTCTTAGTTTCCTGCAATTAAACCCATGGCAATGGTAGGATCTTAAATTTAAAAAATATTTTCCAAGCCCAAATTTATGTCATACCTACAAGTATGTATAGTGTACATCATGTATGAGCAGTTATACAAAACTAGCAAGGAAATTTCACATTCTTTTACTTCTTGGGATTTTAGGCCTGAATGATCTAAAAATATGGAAGGTGTATGCTAGATCTTTTTTTAGTTATTTATAAATGTTGGTGGGGTACAGAGTAATAAGGCTTTTGTAATTTCAATTATGCAATTATTACATTACTTTTGATTACACTTTCTTTGACTTATATATTATACAGAACCATTTGATTAATATGTAATAATAATTATATGCATTCATGGGTTATATCCTTATTGATTTTTTTCTTTCTTTTCCCCTATTTTTTCCCATGTATTCATATAGTTGCAGCCTATATTTTGAGATTTTCCCCTCCCCCCTTTCCTCTTTTCTCCAGATCTTAAATGTTTCCATATGGATCTTGGTCATTGTGGAAGTCTTTTTGGTAATACTTAAATTGCCTCTTTGCCATTTTTGGCAGAAATTTACAGATTCTAGAACACTGCTATTTTTCCAAATCCAGACACTCTCCTGGAGAACGTATAGTAGATATGGTTGAGTAGAGAAGCCGGCAACATAGCTGGGAGGTGAAAGCTGTGGTGCAGGGTGTGCATGGCTTAGGAATGAGTGGGTTTATTTGTCTTATCGGACAATGTGGGAGGAGAAAAGACTTTTGCTGACAAGGTATGCAGATATTCTTCAAAATGTCTCCTTTCTTTTCTCTAATGTCTACACTTAGTTGCTGATTTATATCTTTTTCTTGAGCCAGAACCATTTTCAATCTTGACTTTCTCCTCTACAATCTGTGAATTAAACAAATGGCTCTGGACATAGGAATTTGACTCTTATTTGGCAGGTCTCATGGTATCCCAGAAAGTGACAAGGGAAAGGAAGATGGAGAGGTGAAAAGAATTGCCTACAGGGCTAAAATGAGCAGATTCCAAGTTCCTTGTAGTCATTCTTGGCTTCTGAGTGATTAGAAGAACTTTCACCTCTTGTGAATCCAGCATTTCAGGGATTTCTTGAACTTTAGTTATAGCAATTATAAGTTTGGAGATTGGTTAAAGGTTGATGATAACAAAACTTTAAAAATAAGCCTTCTACTAAAAGATATAATCTTTTCCAGTTCCTGAAATCTTTTGGTAGAATCTTAGAAATACTTTTTCTCGTTATGTTCTGTCTTTTCCTTTAAAGAATGAATTAAATGACCTGAGTTCTGGAATGTACAAGGTGCCAAGTACGATCACAAAGAGAAGAAACTCAAGGTTCCAACTAGATAAGAAACATAAATAACTACACCCTACCCATCTCCTGACAGCTTGCTGAGAGTCTAGGATGGCTCTTGTTATATGGCAATTGTAAGGCAGGAAATTGTAGGGAAACAAAGCTACAGCACAAGAATCAGGAGACTGTGTTGGTAGACTTGAAGGATTTGTCACAATGACTACATTTGCAGGCTTTGATGTTTGGGATTAATGGATAAGCAATTACTTGACATCCACCTCTATTTCCTAATCTAGAAACAGAATAACCATGCTGTTTAAATAAGGTTAAATGAGATACTTCATGAAAAGTATGGTTAATTGTCTGGCATGGAAGTGCTCAATAAATAGTGCCCGTTACTATTTGTAATTCTTAAACAATTATTACAATAATTATTATTTTCAAACAGGTCTCTCAAGAAGGCTTCCTCTTGCTTTTAACAAGCATCCACTTCTTTTGAGCACTTTCTTACTTTCTGGCACCACGAGTGTTTTAACTCATAATTGCTCTGCTCCAGCTTTGGAATCAGAAAATTTTCCCAAAAGCCCTATTTCCTTTTGTTGGAGAATGATTTTTAGATGTGGGTGCAATTGCTTTGAGACTCTTCTAGAGGGCACATCATATGTGTGCGCACATGTGTGTGTGTAAGTAAATGCACATATTTATATATCTATATCTACATATTATTAAAAACCATTTTTCATAGTATATCTGATTTGTATCTAACACCACAGGACCCTTCTCATCCTTATTAATAATTCCTCTCTGTGAGAAATCTGATTTCATTATCCAAAATATATTTATTATTTGTTCAATCCAACAATGTCCTATAAAAACCCTATTTAATAAGGAGGGTACAATATATGGGTTTTTTGTTTGTTTGTTTTGTTTTTTTTTAGTTTTACTACAATAGTAGATTACTATTTTCCAGTTACTTGTGTTAGTTCTTTAACAACCATTTCAGTGTTGCTGGTCTTCATTAGTAATAGAGTTAGTCTAACTCTCAATTGCATTTCCCTGTCTTGATTGATGTTATTGTTTCTTTTTGGCTATGTGCAACATTACCATAATACTAAAAATCAGAAATACACAAAAAGGTTCTAACACCCATTTCCTACCTATACACTGTAGATAACCATTCCCATTGATGTTCCTGGTTTGTGCTCCCTATATTCCTCCTTGTATACTATTTTATTTTTCTCTTATTTATTAATAAACATAGCATACCATGGATAATCTTTTGTATTTTGCTCTTTGTACTTAGCAATATATCCTGGAGCCTGCAACAGTAGCACTGTGGCATCTGAACCCATCAGATCTTGGAAGTTAAGCAGAGTCAGACCTGGTTAATACTTGGATGGTAGACTGTCTGGGAACACCAGTTGCTGTAGGCTTGGGAGAAGGACCTGGCAAACCCAGAAAACAGCCATTGAAACCCTATGAATAGCAGAGAAATACAACAGTAGTGTTTTGTCCATTGTATGGAGGGTTGCTATGAGTCAGAGACTGACTTGAAGGCACCTAGCAACAACAACAATATATCCTGAAATTACCCCAGATCAGTTCATAGTGATTTTGTTTATTCTTCTCTATACAGTTTCACAGTACTCTGTTGTGTAGATGTACCATAGCTTCTTTTGGGTATGGGTAAATGCATAAACAACTTTCTGACATGTTTCCAAATTCCCCATAAAGAAGGTTTCTTCCAGTTTGCTTTCCTATAAATGCAAGAAAATGTGCATTTCTTTCCAGTTTATCCAATAGCATATGTCATCGTGCTTGTAGAGTTTCTCCAATCTGATCGTGAGAAATGGTAATTCAGTATTGCTTTACTTTGCATTTCTTTATGAGTGAGTTTACACTTTTTTTATCGTACATATTTATGTGCTACAGAGTGATAATTCAGTTCGTATATGTGTGTAATTATTAAAACCAGGTTGTTAACATTTTCATCTTTTTAAACAATATATAAAAAATTTTAATTAGCATGTATCAATAATTATAAACATTTATGAAGTATACTATGATTTTTTTTAAGAATTGCTTACAGTATGTGGAACTAATTTTGGAATTCTCATAGAGTTACATCCAGTATTTTGTATTTGGACTTGTTCTCTACCTCTTCACCCCACAATGTTTTTCTCCCTCTCCCTCCTAACTTCCCCATTGCCCTTACCCTCCTCTTGGTCCTCCCTTCCCTCATGTTAGGTCCCCTTGTATTTTCTAATCTTAGATATATACATTTGTTTATATGTATATATGTATATATATGTATATGTATATATGTATAATATTTTTTCTTTAAAATAGATCTAGCTACTGCATATGAATGAGAATATTTCTTTTTGAGTCTGGGTTATTTTACTTAAATGATGCTCTCCAGTTCCATCCATTTTGCTGCAGATAACATAATTTCATACTTGTTTACTGCTGAATAATATTGCATTGTGAATATATACCACATTTAAAATCTACTCATCTACTGATGCATATCTGGGATGATTCCATACCTTTGCAATTGTCAAGGTGCTGTAATAAACATGGTGTTCCTATGGTATGAAGATTTATCTTCCTTTTGGTATATTCTAAGAAGTAGTAGAGCTGGGTCATATGGTAGTTCCATTTCTAGTTGTCTGAGGAACCTCCATAGTGATTTCCATAGTGGCTGAACTAATATAAATTAATTAAATTTCCCATTAGCAGTGTAAATGGGTTCCTTTTTCTCCACATCCTAACCATCATTTGTTGTTATTGGATTTGTTTAGGTTAGCCATTCTGACTGAGGTGAGATGGAATCTCAGTGTTGCTTTTATTTTCATTTCCCTGGTGGCTCAGTATATTGAACATTTTTCCATATGTTTATTGGCTATTTGTATTTCTTCTTTTGAGAACTGTCTCTTCAGTTCTTTTGCCTACTTATTTAGTGGATTATGTGTTGCCTTGGTGTTTAATTTCTTGAGTTCTTTGTATATTCTAGTTATTAATCCTTTGTCAGATAAGTAGGGTGCAAAATTTTTCTCCCATTTTGTGGGCTCTCCCTTTACTCTATTGTTTCTTTTGCTATACAAAAGCTTTTTAATTTTATATAGTGCCATTTGCAAATTCTTGGTGTAGTTTCCTGGCAATTGGAGTCTTGTTAAAAAAGTACTTGCCTAGACCTGTGTTGGAATATGTTCCCAACATTTGTTTCTAGTAGTTTCAAAGTTTCCAATTTTGTATTGAACTCTCTGATCCATTTTGAGTTGATTTCCTTACAGGTCAAGAGAAACAGGTCTACTTTCATTTTTCTAGATATAGATATCCAGTTTTCCCAGGATCACTTGCTGAAAAGGCTATCTTTTCTCCAATGTAAGCCTTTGACTCCTTTATCAAAGTTCAGGTGGCTATAGCTGCAAGGGTGTATTTCTAGTTCCTCTATTCTGTTCCATTGATCTTCATGTCTGTTTTTGTGCTAGCATCAAACTGTGTTTGCCATTATGACCCTATAGTATATTGGAAGTTAGGTATTGTAATGCTTCCTGCACTGGTTTTGCTCCTTAGGATCATTTTGGCCATATGAGGTCTTTTGTGTTCCCATATGAATTTTAGGATTGTTTATTCTATTTCTGAAAAATATATCATTGGAATTTTGATGGGGATTTCATTGAATCTGTACATTACTTTTGGTAGTGTAACCATTTTCACAATATTTGTTCTTCTAATCCATGAGCAAGGGAGGTCTTTCCATCTTCTGTAATTACAGAGTTCCTTCTGTAATTTCTTACTTTAGTGTTTTGAAGTTTTCATTTTAGAGATCCTTAGGGTCTTTAGCTAAATTAATTCCAAGATATTTAATTTTTTATGGGCTATTGTGAATGAGAGCACTGTATTGATTGCTTTTTCTTCCTACTTGTTATTGGTATATGAGAATGCTACTGATTTTTGAGTGTTAATTTTGTATCCTGCTACTTTGCTGAAGGAGTTAATTAGCTCTAAATGTTTTCTGGGGCTGAGATTTAGTTCAGTTGATAGAGTGCTGCTCTGCAGTCTCTGAGTCTCTTCAATTCTCAGCACCACAAAAATGGGAGAAGGACAAGGCAATCCACTCCCAAGGCAATCCCAGAACAATCAGCCATTGGAAACCCTATGAAGATCACTATGAGTTGGACATGATTTCACGGCACCTAACAACAACAAAGAGTTTTCTAGTGGAGATTTTAGGGTCTTTTATCTATAGGATCATATCATCTGAAAATAAGGATAGTTTAACCTCCTTGTTCTATATTTGTATGCATTTTATTTCTTTCTCTTGCCTGATTTCTCTGGTTAGGACTTAATCACTATATTAAATAAGAGATGAGAGAATGACATCCTTGTCTTGTTTCTGATCCTAGAGGGAATCCTTTTAATTTTACCCCATTTAATATAATGTTGGCTATAGGATTGTCATATATGGTCTTTATAATGTTGAGCCATGTTGCTTGTTTCTTCTATTCTCTGTTTCTTCAGGACTTTTATCATGAAGGAATATTGAACTTTGTTGAAGTGTTTTCTGCATCTATTGAGATGATCATGCGATTTCTGTCCTGGAGTCTGTTAATGTGTAGTATTACATTAATAGACTTCCATACATTGAATTAGCCTTGCATCTGAGGAATGAAGCCCACCTGGTCATGGTATATAATCTTTTTTATGTGTTGCTATATTTGGTTTTCAAGAATTTTACTGAGGATTTTTACATCAATGTTCTTTAGGGAAATTTGTGTGTGTGTGTGTGTGTGTGTGTGTGTGTGTGTGTGTGTGTGTGTGTCCTTATTTGGTTTTGGTATCAAGGTGATCCTGGATTTGTAGAATGATTTTGGAAGTATATCTTCCCTTTCTATTTTATGGAATATTTTGAGGAGAAGATTTATTAAGTCTTCTTTAAAGGATTGATAAAATTTGGCTGTGAACCCATCCGGACCTGGACTTTTCTTTTTAGGAATATTCTTTATTACTGCCTGAATTTCATTGCTTTTTATAGGTCTGTTACCCTTATTTATATATTCTGGGTTTAATTTTTGGTAGGTCATAAGTGTTAAGGCATTTATCAATTTCTTGTGTATTTTCTTTTTGGAGGGGCATACAAGTTCTCAAAGTAGTCTCTGAGGAATGTCTATTTTATTAATACTTATAGTTATGACCCTTTTTGTATCTTCTTTTATTAATTTGCATCTTCTCTCTCTTTTGTTTGGTTAGTTTGGTTAAGGGTTTGTTAATCGCTTATTTTTTCAAAGAAACAACTCTTGTTTTCATTAATTTTCTGAATTATTCTTTTAGTATCTATTTCACTAGTTTCTGCCTTAAACTTCATCATTTCTTATTGTATGCTAGTTTTGGGATAGTTTAAACATTTTTACATATGTTTAAGAGCAACTGGTATATTTTTGGTGAATTGTGTAATCATATCTTTTTTATTATTTTTCTCTTGGGTTTTGGTTCTTTGTTCCTCAGTTCTTAAAAGGTCTTATATATTAGAGATTTTAGCCATTTATCTGAGATATATGTTACAAATATCTTCCCCAGTTTGTCAGTTGGTTCTTAACTAAGATTTTCTTAATATGGTAAAATTTATCAAAATGTCATTTCTTTGCCTATAGATTTTCAGTCATATGTAGAAAGCCATTTTCTACACTGAAATCTTTTTATAAAAAATTACCTACATAAAAATATTTATATCGTTTCACTTATTACTTTAAGGTCTTTGATCTACTCAGAGTTTATTCCTGTATATAGGGCAAAGTATGGATTTTATTTTACTTTTGTCAAATGGCTATCAGTTGTTTAAAAGTTGATCTTTGCTCCAGTAATTGGACATATGCTTTATCATATACTAAGTTTTCATAAGTATTGGATCTATTTCCATCCTTTTCCTTTGGTTTCTTTGTTTGTGTGCACATATCACAATGTTTAAATCACATAGAACTAATAGAACAGCATGCTCTCAGTAGGCATAGTTTCCTCTCACATTTTCTCAGTGCTTTCCTGAGTCTAACTCCATAAAAAAGCTATGCTAGAGTTTTATTGGCATTGTTATAAATTTATATGTTAACTTAAGGAGAGCTGACATCTTTATAATGTTGAGTCATTCTGCTCAAGAACAAGAGAGGTCCTTCCATATGTTCAAGTCTACATTTCTGTCTTTCATAAGAATTTCCTTAATATTTTAGTCCAAAGAAGTGACTCATAATGAGAGGTTCAGGCCCACAGAGTCCCTGGTCACCACCTTCAAACACATGCTGGTGATTGCATCCTTCTTTATCCATTCAACTAATATTTACTCAACACTTATTTATCCAGAAATGATAGGCTATGTGCTAGGTGCTGAGGATACAAAAGTAAAACATCTAGTTCCTGCCCAGGAGATACTCATAGTCTAGTCAGAACATGGGTTAGTAAATTGACAGTAACAATTATTATTATATTTTTCATTAAGAACAGCTCAGTCTTGTCACAGAGGAAGGGAACAAGATCCAGCATCTGTTAGACATCAAGTAGATAGTTCGAACTGGTTATATAAAACCTAGCTGGAAATATGTCTATGGATGTCATTTATGCACGCAGTAACTTTTGCCCATGACTAGATCTTACAAAAGGTAGTTTAAAATTTTGATTGTAAAGTGCTGACACCCTTTCTTGTTCATGCATGTGTATCTGGTGAGCTATCAAATGGAATATTGTAATTAGTTGACTTCAGGAGCAGCTGGTACTCAGCAAGCTTCTTTCCTCAAATCACTTTCCTTTCCTATGACCATTAATAATTTGAATAAAAAGGAAGCAAACACTTAAAGACTTTTATTATTCTTCCCAAAATTTCCTACCTGTTCATACAATTTAATGTGCTGCTAGCACTTTGTGCATGTGTAGAATGGTAATGTTGGGTGTTGTGTTTACACTTTTAATAGAATAGAGTTGCTGCCCAAGTTGAACTAACAATCACTTAAAAAGCAAAATACCGTGAATCTTTCAAGCTGAATTCACACCTTGTTTTGACCCATGGAAAGTCAAGCAGGATCTTGAGTAGAGTATGATCCAATGAGAAATTAATTAACCCCTTCAGGATTGTCAATATGCTTGGAAAAGTAAATAATCTGCTTTCTGGCTATTCTCTAGCCAGATATCTAGCATATAATTTATAGTCTTATGTTCTTTTACTAGGAAAGAATTCCATGTTTCAGAATAGAATGAAGATAACAGTAAGATAACAGTAATGTTGGCTTATGCTTCTGCTACAGAATTAGAAGTGTAATTGCTGATAGTAGGGAAAGAGGATGGGCTAGAAAAAGGAAAGAAAGCCTTTTCTTTTGGATTCTTTCTCATCTCAGCTTGAAAGTAAAAGATGACTTGTTCATTGTAGCTTTTCAGAAAGCAAAGACTTTCTTTATGGCATCTAAGAGTTCAGGGGAAAGTGCTGAAATATGGTCTTAGAAGCCTTTCAGAATGAGAAGCAGGGGGCTATTATTCAAATATAAGCTGAAGTAACCCTAGGTGCAACTTACTTAAGATAACTCTTAGAATTTTACTAGTCATTTTTTTCTTGTTGATTTTATCCCTCCTCTTTTCTGCAGAGCACTGCAGTCATTCAATTAAATCTATTCATACCCAGTTCTCCACATCTCTGTGGTCTCTAGCCCTTTCTCCATCTTCATGTGTACTTTTCCCCTTTTATTTTTATCCTGAAGTGGTACTCCAGAAGAATTATGTGGTCTATAAGGCTTTGTGGCTTGTCACTTTTCTCAAAAATTCTCAAAGCTGTCCTTTTTTATTCTTACCTCCATTTTCCACGAAACAGTGTAACATCCAAACATCACCTACAATTACCAACTAAATCAATTAAATCCACCAGTTTTCCTCCATCAAACGAGTATTTTCCCAAAATAATAGCTAACACTTATATAATACAAGATATGTAACCAGAAAATTCGGTAGCGGCCAAATGAGATTACTGTGCCAAAGAATCATTAAATACTGACTGAGACACTGGGAAATGTGGACAATGGAATGAAATATAAATTTTTCTCATTTGGTCTTACAATACATGTATAAGATTGAAATATTTGTATGATTTCTCCTTTCCTATAGCCTTGTTTCATTTTGTCAGAGTATGTGACAAAGTCCTAGTGAGAAATGAATGTGGGCCACGGTAGCTTTCAAGAGTAACTGCTCCTACCCTCACTGCTGCCTACAGAGGATATGACACTACCCTCCTCCAACTAAACTCATCCCATACAACCACATTCATCGACACATTTCTTGGATAAATTTCTGCTCCTCTCTATACCTGGTTACTTCTATTTCATTACATGTTAAGATTTGATAAACTACTAAAAGGCAAATGCCTGCAGCCATAGCACTGTGGCATCTGATCCCATCAGATCTCGGAAGACAAGCAGGGTCAGGCCTCATTAGTACTTGGATGGGAGACCACCTGGGAAAAACAGATCCTATAGGCTTGGGAGAAGGACCCAGCAACCCACTCCCCAAAACAAATCCACCATTTAAAACCCTATGAATGGCAGAGAAGCACTGACAATAGTGTTTCACCTATATTGTTTCACAATAGTGTTGTGCATAGGGACGCTATGAGTCAGACACTGACTCAATGGCACCTAACAACAACAATGACAAAAGGAAAGTACACAGATTTTCTTGCTATAGCACCATTCTCTTTCTTTCTAAATTTTAGTTTTGTATTTGTAAAATGTCATGTATAGGAGAGAGATTATTTAAAATTTGATTAAATGAAATGTTTATTTTAGGAATTGTTTTTGCCCCAGAAATTTAGGATTTGAGTTTCATAATGTTTGAACTTGGCTGGGATTTAGCTCAGTTGGTAGAGCGCTGCACTGCAGTCTCTGAGGTCCCGAGTTCAATTCCCAGCACCGTGAAAATGGGAGAAGGACCTGGCAATCCACTCCCAAGGCAATCCCAAAACAGTCAGCCATTGAAAACCATGTGAGGGTCGCTATGAATCAGACACCGGCTTGACGGTACCTAGCAATAACAACAATGTTTGAACCCCAAATAGAACTACACTGGAGTTATAACTGCATAGAACTCATTGATTCATTGTCTTCCATGGGATTGGAGGTTACTATACCTTACATTTATGACAAGCTTACTTTGTTTTAATTACTTTAATTCAGGACCAGCCATGATTCAAACTCACAGCACTGCTCACATACTTGTACCAGTTCTACCTAGGGGGAGGTGGAAGATAGAAAGCAGTTAGAAGGCAGGAAGAGAAAGACACCATGGTGCAAGGAACTCTGCTTTGCTATGGAAAAAATTACTTCAAATTTATTTCCTGACCTATTCTCACTTGTCTCCTGGAACTCTGACAGTTAGATCTTACTTTAGTTAAGTAAATTTTTTCTTGTCTTTTCTGTTTAGCAATTGTTATTGATTTGTCTTTAAGTTCATTTGTCTTTTCTCTGCAGTATCCAAACCTGCTGTTATGTCCATTCAATAAACCTTGACTTCTGATATTGCATTTTCCAGTTTCAGATTCTCCACTTGATTGTGTCCATTTTCTCCATAGAAAATCAGGAGAAAATTCTGTTTCTTCCCTCATGACATGAATTCTTCCATCAATTCTTTCACAAATTTATAATTATTTTTAAGTTCTTGTGTACTAATTTTAATAACTACATTGTCTCTGTGTCTCTATTGCCTCTGAATTTTCTCTGGGTAATCACATTTTCTTGTTTCCTTGCATTTCTTACACATATACTATAATGTACATTATAATGCATACATTTATACTGTAACATGTATGTATAGTAGTCACCATGGATAAAAGACTTTTTGAGTCTGCTTTGGGAAGAACTGACTGCAGTCTTGAATGACCTCAGAATCCAGTTACTGTGAAAATGCCTAGGACCGTACAGTTGATTTCTGCTCACTGGTCCCTCTTCCACAGCTGCTTTCTCAGTGTGGGACAGGCTGAGTGGGTAAACTTGCTAGAGTGTATTCTTCTGGAATCCCTCCTCAGCATATCTACTCAGCCATTCAAGGAGTCATGGTTATTTCCCCTCACCCCTGAAATGCTCTGTATTATTAATAGCTTACTTTGTCCCTGGATTCAGGTAAGAAGTTACAACAATTCTCTGTTCACATGTGAAGAGGTAATTTCCCTCTAGAATGTAATTTACCAAGGCTTCCTTACTGCCATGGCTCTTAACTAGCAGTGGTATTTTACTTTATCTTTTGTGTTCTTCTATAGGCTAATTCCCCCCACATGTCTGTCAGTTGGCCATACTATGGGAGCTTGCATGTTGCTATGAGGTTGAAAGCTATGCTACCGGTATTTAATATTCCAGTGGGGTCACCCATAGTGGACAGGTTTCAGCTGAGTTTCCAGACTAAGACAGACTAGGGAAGGCCACCTGGCAGCCCACTCCCAAAACAATTAGCCATTGAAAACTCTATGACCAGCAGAGAAACACTATCAGACATAGTGCCAGAAAATGAGCTCCCCAGGTTGGAAGACATTCAAAAGACTACTGGAGAAGAGTTGCCTCCTCAAAGTAGAGTCTACATTAATGATGAAAATGGAGTAAAGCCCCAGGGACCTCTATTTGATGATGTGGCATGACTCAAAATGAAGAGAAACAACTGTAGACATCCTTTAATAATTGGACCATGGAATGTACATAGTATGAAACTAGGAAAATTAGAAATCATTAAAAGAGAAATGAAACAAATAAACATTGACATTTTATGCATTAATGAGCTAAAATGGACCATCATGGGCTGTTTTGAGTCAGATAATCATATGGTCTACTAGGATAAGAACGACAAATTAAAGAGAAATGGAGCTGCATTCGTTATCAAAAAAGACATCAAAAAATCTGTTCTCAAGTACAATGTTGTCACTGATAGATTGATATCCACTTGCCTATAAGGAAGGCCAGTTAATATGATTATTATTTAGATTTACATACCTACAACTAAGCCCAAAAATGATGATAGGGAAGTTTTCTACCAGCTTCTGCAACCTGATAAATCAAACATGCAATCAGGATGTACTGGTAATTACTGGTGACTGGAATGCAAAAGTTAGAAATAAAAAGGAGGCTCACTAGTCAGAAAATATGGCCTTGGTGACAGAAATGATGCTAGTGATTGCATGATATGATAGTGTATTGTCTAACCAATGATCTTTTCATTGCAAATACCTTTTTTCAACAACATAAACAGTGACTACACACATAGACTTTATCAGATGTAACATACAGAAACCAAATCAACTAGATTTGTGGAAAGAGATGATGGAAATGTTCAGTATCAAATGTCAGAATGAGACCAGGTGCTGATTGTGGATCAGACCATAGACTTCTCATATACAAATTCAAACTGAAACTGAAGGAAATTAGAACAAGTGTACAAGAGCCAAGGTATAACCTTGAGTATATCCCACCTGAATTCAGAGACCACATCAAGAACATGTTTAATGCATTAGACCCAAATGATAGAAGACCAGATGAGTTGTGGCATGACATGAAATGCATCATTAATGAGAAAAGCAAAAGGTTATTAAAAAGACAAGAAATAAGAAAAGACCAAATTACATGTCAAAAAAGACTCTGAAACTTGCCCTTGAACATTGAGCTGCTAAATTAAAAGGAAGACATTATGAAGTTAAGAAACTAAACAAAAGATTTTCAAATGGTCTACTAGGTCTTGAGCAACTTGAGAAGACAAAATCAAATATTTTAATGACGTGCAAAGAGCGGGAGACAGAAAACCATAGGGGAAGAAAACACTGTTTTTCTCAAGCTTAAGGAATCGAAGAAAAAAGCCTCCAGTGGTAATAGTGAAAGATTCTTCAGGGAAAATATTAAATGATGCAGGAAACATCAAAAGAAGATGGAAGGAACACACAGAATTATTATATCAAAAAGAATTGTTGGATGACCAACCATTTCAAGAGGTTGCATATGATGAGGAGCCAATGGTATTGAAGGATAAAGTAGAAGCTGACTTGAAGGAATTGGTGAAACACAAGGCTCCAGGATTTGATGGGATACCAATAGAGATGTTTCAACAAACAGATGCAGCAGTGATGGTGCTAACATGTTTATGCCAACAGATTAGGAAAACATCTACCTGGCCAACTGACTGGAAGAGATCCATATCTGTGTCTATTCCCAGGAAAGAGGATCTTAACTGAATGTGGAAACTGTCAAACGATATCATTAATATCACACACAAGCAAAATTTTACTAAAGGTCATTCAAAAGTGGCTGCAGCAATATATAGACTGGGAAGTGCCAGAAAATCAAGCTGGATTCAGAACAGGGAGGGGAAACAGGGACATCATTGCTGATGAGAGATTGATATTAGCTGGGAGCAGAGAATACCAGAATGGTGGCTATATGTGTTTTATCCACTGTGCAAAGGCATTTGACTGTGTAGATCATAACAAATTCTGGATAACACTTTGAAAAATGGGAATACCAGAGCACCTAATTGTACTCAGGAGGAATCTGTACATAGATCAGAAGGCAATCTTTTGAACAGAGCAAGGAAATACTGTTTGGATTAACATTGAGAAAGGTATGCATCACAGCTGTATCCTTTCACTGTATCTCTTTAATTTCTATGCTGAGAAAATAATCCGAGAAGCTAGACTTTATGAAGAAGAACATCGGGATTGGAAGAAGACTCATTAACAGCCTGTGTTATGTAGATGACACAACTGTGCTTGCTGAAAGTGAAGAGTATTTCAAATATTTAATGATGAAGATCAATAGCACAGTATGGATTGTGCTTCCATATCAAGAAAACAAAAACCCTTAAAACTGGGTAAGCATGCAACTTTATGATAAATGAAGAAAAGATTGAGGTTGTCCTAGATTTTGCTTTACTTGGGATTCTACAATCAACATTATTGGAAGCAACAGTCAAGAAATCAAAAGACACATTGCATTGTGAAAAGTTGTTCAAAAGCCCTTTAAAGTGTTGAAAAGTAAAGATGTCACATTGAAAACCAAGGTTCACTTCACTCATGCCATGGAACTTTCAATCATGTCATACAGTTCTGAAAGCTGAACTTGTGTAAGGGAGATAGGAAAGAATTGATGCTTTGGGATAATAGGGCTGGAGACGTCTATTGAATATACCATGGACTGCCTAAAGAACCAATAGGTCTGTCCTAGAAGAGGTGCCATCAGAGTTCTCCTTGAAGGCAATGATGGCTAGACTGGGTCTTATGAATTTTGGAGATGTTGTCTGGAGGGAACAATACCTGGAGAAGAACATCATATTTGGGAGAGTGGCATGTCAGTGAAGAAAGGGAAGACCCTCAACTAGATGGATTGACAAAGTGTCTGCAACAATGGACTTAAAGATTAAAAGGATCATATGCCTGACACAGAATCATGAAGTGTTTCATTCTGTTGTACATAGGGTCGCTATGAGTCAGACTCAACTTGATGGTGCCGAACAACAACAATCAATTCTGTTGGAAAGTAGGGAAAAATAGATTGATATTAGAATTTCCTGGGAGGATATCATTTATAATTATATTTTGTAAATTATATGACACAGAGAAATATAGAGAAACAGTAAAAATAATCATAAGATTATTAAGGACTAGTGTCACAAGATCAGAGAGTATAAAGAACATTTTTTTTTTTTTGTAGTACTGGGGGTTGAACCCAGGGCCTCTCGCTTGCATGGTTTGCAAGTGCTGGACCACTGAGCTGCACCCTCAGTCCATTTTTTTTACTTTCTTAGACAGGGTCTTGCTAAGTTATGCAGTCTGTCTCTGGTCACAAACTTGTAATCCTCCCGCCTCCGCCTCCCAATCCGGTGGGATTACAGGTATGCGCCCCCTCGCCTGGTTTAAGAGCATATTATTACATTCAGAATATTTTAGAGCTAGTAAAAAATCTTAGGTAGCCTTAGTCCAAATCCCTTATTTTAAAAATGTCAACATTTAATTGAGATTCAGTTGATATGCTTAATGATTCTTTTGGCTTCCAGTGCCCTTGAAAGTGTGTGGCTATCAGCATTTCCTCATCAGATCTGTAATAAAGGACTATCCTTCTCTTTTTATTTCTCCTAACTCCAAATCCAAGGAAGCATATATGTTTCCTGAGCTCTAAATTTGAGTGAAGTCCTTTTTAAAAAACCAACAGACTTCATAACCCAGGGGTGAGGGGAAATCATACCAACTCTGCACAGTGGAAAACACCTTTTTAAGGTGTAATTATCATCTTTTGACAAAAAAAATAACAGCTCAACCTATTTTATCTGAGACAGGACAGACCTGAAAGACTAAGAGCATGTTCAAATGTCTATGAGTCCGTCTATGTCTGTAGGATGTCACAGAAAACAATGTGTTAGTTAAAAATAGACCTTAAAAGTCTCAGAAAAAAATCATGCTTTAGGCGTGTAAAATTAAAATATGAACTCATTGTAGTTGAGTGACACTTTTACAATCTGAAGATGATTCTCCAAAGATTTTTATTAGGATATAGACTTTTGGTTTCCAGTTTGAGCTGGCACTCATAATCTTGATTTCTTTTGTAGTGTTTCTCAAAAGTTCTAGGAAAAGGTGCTTGAGTTACCTTCATGCTCTAATAGGAGATCAATAGTTATTTCTACCAGGGATTTCATAGTTCCAAAGAGTTTAAATAATTAAAGCAGAAATAGCCAAGAGGGGAAAGACAGTGTACCAATGACATATATCCTATTAAGTAAACTTAGAATACAAGAGAAAACAGAATACTTGGTAGATGCTCACATCAGGGTGGAGGGAGAATGAATGACACTGTGACTGATACAAGAACATAGTCTGTGACTGGTTACATCAACGGCGATAAGGAGAACCCTTATATTCTTTCAGAATATATTATGTTTATTGAATATGGTCAGTGCATTTATTGGAATTTGTGGAAATACCATGACTAAACTAATATCCTTTCTTAGTTGCTCCCAGGAAATGTTGATTTAGTTGTTAGATGAGCTTTTAAAAATAGAGATTATATTCCACTAGTTCCTAGTAGAGACACTTTGGTAGGATAATTTAGAAATAAGTATGATTGCTCTCTCTAACCATCTTCAAGTTTCTTAAGGACATTGTGGTTTGTGCTAACAAAATGCAATAAATTGAAAAATTTTATTGGAGGACTATCCTGACTTATGTTTTGATTTCTTTTATTTACTTTTTCTGCCTCTTTCTTTCAAATCATATTAAATTGAAAGGGTATCTTGTATTTCCACCCCCCATGTAAAGGTCAGTCCATAATACTATAGGTTCTATTTATAGCTCCTGTCAAGTTCTACTTTCTCCCAACACTGTATCTTTTTCTGGCCACCCATTAAACCTCTCTCTGAATGGTTCACCTGTGAAATCACAAGTTGCTAAATTTCTTGGCTTACATTGCTATCTTGAATAATTTTAAAACTTTCAACCTGTATTTTAGCATTTGAGTGTTCTCACATTTTCTTCTCTAAGAAAGTTCTATGCTCATTAAACTTGTAAACCTGTATCCTTCTGCTCTTCTCAGCCCTTTGTACAATGATTTCCATACAGTTGGCCCTCATTCCTAATCAAAATGTCAGACCATGCTAATCCTCCAAATTTCTAGCTAAAGTCCTCTTTCTCCTCAGAATTTCTGGGCTTCCAGAACTGCTGGGTCTCCAAATCTAGAAAAAATGTTTCTCTCTCTCTCTCTCTCTCTCTCTCTCTCTCATTAAATATATAATGATCTTAAAACAAAAAACAATAAAATAATCCATGATAGGCAAACCCCTTGCTTTTAAAGATATGTGCTAGAACAGCAGCACTATTTCCCCCAAGAAATACCCTGCCTTCCTGAAACAGCAGGAGCTACATGACAGAAGAATGGTCCACTGTGACTGTCTCAGTATCCTCAGAAAGAACTCTTTGGAAGGCTATCTGTTGGACCCTCAGAAGGATAACTACAGGATAGTCTGGCTGCTGCTGGAAGATTTAATTAAGAACCTATAAAGTCTCTTCTCTAATATTGGAAGTATGACCCTATGCCTACTTCATTGTAGTTTGGTTTATTGAATTAGGATTCTCCAGAGAAACAAAACCTATAGTATAGATAGGATATATCTGTTCCTGTCTCTCTCTTTCTATGTGTATGCCTCTACCCCCTTCTCCTTCTCTCTCTCTCGCTTTCTCTCTCTCCCCCACCCCCTCTCTCTCGTTGTCATTAGGTGCCATTGAGTTTAGTTGGTGTCCAACTCATAGCAGTCCTATGTACAATAGATAAAACACTATTGTCAGTACTTCTCTGGTACTTATAGGGTTTTCAATGGCTGATTGTTTTTTGGGAGTGGGTTGCTAGGTCCTTCTCACAAGCCTACAGCAGCACCTAGTGTTCCCAGGCAGTCTCCCATCTAAGTACTAACCAGGTCTGACCCTGCTTAGTTTCTGAGATCCAACGGGATTTGATACCGCAGTGGTATGGCTACAGGCCTCTCACTGTATAAGGATATTTATTTTAAGCCATTGGATCATGTGATTGTGGAGGCAGGCCAGTCTGAAATCTATAGGGTGAGCCCACAGCCTGGAGATGCAGGACAGAATCAAGGTTGTAGTTCAAGTCTGAAGGCAACCTGCTGTAGAATTCCCTCTTGCTTAAGTGAAGCCAATCTTTATTTCTACTCAAGCATTCAACTGATTGGATGAAGCCCACCCATATTTTAGAGGGCAATTTGCTTTATTTAAATCCACTATATAAATATAAATCTCATTTGAAAACATCCTTACATCTCTGGAATAATAATATCCAAATATCTGAGCACTGTGGACCAGCCAAGTTGACACATAAAATTTACCTTCACATGTAGTTTATATTTAATTTTAACCACAGGTACTCCAACACTCCCTTGGCTTAATGTGAACTTCATCTACCCAAGGTCAAGGACCCTCTGGAACTTGTTCATCACTATATCTATAGTACCAAGCTTGATAGAAGAATAAGTGATTACATACTATTAGCTGTGGTGGTTAATCATGGTTGACAAATTGTTTGGATTGAGAAGTGTCTATGAGATTACTAAAGCATATCTCCATGTATATCTGTGAGGGCATTTCTAGAGAGGATTACCTAAGGGTGAAAGGCAGGGAGTTCAGATGGAATAAGAAGGAGGAGGAAAGAGCCAGAAAACACAAGCATTCTTTTTTTCTGCTTCCTGGCTGTCATGATGTGAACTACTCTCCCTCACCATGCTCTGCCTGACCAAGAGCTCCGAAACTGTGAACCAGACTAAATTCTCCCTCCCCTAAGTTGTTATGTTTGCTACTTTGGTCATAGGGTTGCAAAGTCTAACACATTAGGCATCCTCTTTCTTGTCTCTCATTCCCAGTGGCATTTCATGTAGCATCTGATGTGACAGTAGTCCTCAGTCTGTCTTCTATACCTCCCACCATACACACATATCCTATCTTTATTGCCAAAAGGAGCATATATTGAAAATAGATCATTGCTAGGTTACTTGCCCTTTATAGGTACATAGATACCACCTCCTTCTCTACTCCCCTTTTTTTGCCAAACTTTTCTTTCCTTTAGTATTTTCTCCAAGTGTAGAATGATAATCACGTTAATTCTAGGAGTCCAGTGGCTTCTTGTGAAGCTCATGTCCTCAGTGAGGACTATCAGTTGTCCTCCTACCCTGCCCAGAGAGTAATTCCTGCTCTCTTCAAAGTTACAGGCTTCAGCTTCACATCAGGCTTACAATATGTAGCTGTGGAGATAATTGTTAAGTTGATTCCCAGAACCTAATTGCAACATGCAATAGCTCTAGAAGACACTGCCATGTTCTCTGTCCCTACTGGTTCCTTCCTTTTCGGTTAGCTATTGAGCCAACAGATCTATCATAGAAGAAGGGCAACCAGAGTGCTCCTTGAAGCTAGGATGGCTAGATTTCATCTTATGTATTTTGGACATATTATCAGGAGGGACTAATCCCTGGAAAAGGACAAGATGTTTGGGAGAGTGACAGGTCAACAAAAACAGGGAAGACCCTCAAATACATGGATTGACACAGTAATTGTAACATGGGTTGAAACACAAAGAAGATCATGTGCCTTGGACAGAATTGGGGAGTGTTTCATTCTGTCATACACAGGGTTGCTATGAGTTGGACTTAACTTGATGGCACCTAACAACAGTTCTCGGATTAGTATACATGAAGTCTGCATGTGAAGATCAGGTGATTTTTTTATTTGAACAACTGATGGATAGAAATGTTTATGAGAAAGAGATTCATCATTGATGGACACTTCTTGAGTGTAATTAATTTCACAGGAAATGTTCTGTGTATTGCCCTCCTTTGTGTTCTCTTCTCCACAAAAATTATGTCACGTGGAAGACACTCAGTAGAAATAAGCATGTGAGTGCATATTTTTACAGGTGGGCTGTTTACCTGGTTTTCTTGCTCTAATCACCAGAATCTTGACTAGAAGGATGAATCCTGACTAGAAGAAACTGTCCAGTTATATTTGTCCAAAATGCTGGTCCTTTACATTTTTAGGGTCATAGATCTTTTTGAAGGTCTAAGACAGCTATGGACTCCTCACTTAGGCCAAATGAACCTGAAAATTTACATAGAACCTTATTCTTATTCCAAACATCCTCTTCCATGAGATTCTAGTTAAGAATCCCTGATCTGTGGCTAGTGGCTGTACTTGCTCTGGACTGCACAATGGACTAATTAAGAATGGCTGGACCCATGAGAAGTGCTGCATATGTCACTAAATTGTTAACCTTCAGTGGATGGCCGTGGCAATTGCCACAAACTTCAGATTTCCTTTTCACCAAGACTTGATGAGCCCGAGGAATAGTTTGTGTTTTATTGTGGCCCTAACTGTGTGGTCTCTCAAGCTGTAACAAGACCTACTGATCCTCTTCAGGTTATTCTTATAGAGCCACACTGGGTAATGTAGTTTCATTTTATGACCCAGCCTTGACTCTTTTCTTATGCCCTAAATTTCTTTTTAAGTATAAATGCTCAATAATATTATGAGGGGGTTCTTTCTCTCTAATAAGAAATACCTGCTCCCAATAAGCTCCCAAAGGATTTTTCTCTCTGTTTGCAGGAAGCTGAAGTTTATGACCTATGTCTGAATTGAAATTTTCCCATCAATCTTTGTTCCATACTTTTTGCTATCCTTGGGGAGCAGAAGAAGTTTTGAAACACCTTGTGGTTGAAAGAGCATTTTTATAGTTGGAACTTGATCTAAAAATAAGTCCTTGCCCCAAATAGGGGAGAAACATGGAAACCATGATGCCTCTTGTGCCTCTCCCCCTGCCATGGGGTGAAGCAATTAAAGGTATGCTCCCCTGTAACTTCTCCATGCTCAGTGGCTTATGGTAGATTGAGTGGAAAATGTAAGCAGGAAATAAAATTACTTTTTCTGTAGTTATCTAGTCTTCTCTTATACCTTCTAATCCAGATACTTTAAAAAATTTGCTTCAGACTGACATTTTAAAGCACATGTTTTATGTTGTGAAGTTGTTTGAATCCCAAAGCCAAACAAACAAAATTTAAAAAGGCAGAAATTATTTCTAAGTCTGATAAGTAGAAAGAGAGTTAATATACTCATTCATTTATTCCCCAAATGATGTATTATATGATATAGTGTAAAAATAGGTAAGCCTTCTGTTTTCCTTCTCTCTTTTTACACACACACACACATAAAGTTCTTCTGTTGAGAGTTTGCTTGTTTGTTTGCCCTACAAATCAAATTTCTGAGAAGGAAATAAAGAATGAATGACTCTCTTCGGCCTACTACCTGTATTGTGATGCTATGTTCTCTCTAGTACCCTCTTGCTGTCATAACAAAGCAAAAATTTAAAGTAATTACTCAGAAATTCAAGCCAAAAACTCCACTGTCACCTGAGTTTGTGGGGAGTGGAAATCAAAAGTGATTTTGCCCCAGAGAGCTGGCTTCTGCTGAATTTGTCTCTTCTGTTTATATTCTCTCAATTTTTTTTTTTTGTGTGTGTGTGTGTGTGTGCAGTTGCCTTTTCCTCTTTCACGTTCTTTCTAACACCTAAAATAAACTTTGTGATGCCCTTGCTGTTTCTCATACCTTGAGTTTAAAGATGGTTTAAAAAAAAGTAAATAAAGATCAGTTTGGTCCTGATATCACTGAGACCTTCAGCAGTCATTGTGGTCACAAAAGGGAAGAGAGAAGGCATCGAGGGCTGTCCACAGAGAGCCAGTTACCCCACTTCTGCCCTCTTCTAAAGCATGGAGCTGCTGCATAGCAGTGTCATGGGAGTACACACTGTGTGCCAGTGATGATACCATAGGATGAGGTGGTTCAAGTGAAGGTGGTTATTTCCTGTGCTCTGGTTTTGTAATGGGATCAAATTTCATGTGTGCTTATCATAGGTGAGTCTTTGCTTTGCGGAGAACTTAAATTCTATACATTGGTTGCCAGCTTCAGCTCTATGTTAAAATTACCTGGGAAAGTTTTAAAACATACTCATGTCTGCTTAGAAATGCAGACCTAATGAATCAGAATCTCTGCAGGCGGGTCAAGGCACTGGTAAATCAAATGTGCAGCCAGGGTGGTGAACCACTGGACTAGAATCCTCATTAATTCAGTCCTCTGTAATAAATAGAGTCAATGTGTTTAGAGTTACTGTCAGCTATTCGCTGTAACAGATGTCAGGAGACTCTTATCTCTTTCTAATGAGACTTGTTCATCTGTCAGCTCTGATATTAAAAAAGAGGAGCATAGTGATGAGATTATTTCCTTTCAGAATAAAACCATATTTTCCCATTGTTAATGATCCAATATTGAAATTAATGAATATTTTTCTGGTATAAGATACTCTTTTTCATCATATTTATGATTAAAATTATGTAATAATGCCATTATCCCAAATATTTCTTATTAAAAATCAAGGCAGATCAGAATATTAAAAAAAAACTGGTTTTCTATATCCCTTTGAGCAAATCTTCAATAAAAGTGTCAGCAATATCTTTTGGATTTTAATTGAGAAAGGATATCAAATTTGGATTTCAGTTGTATATTTCTCCTCAAATCATATTAAGTAATTAACTTATAGTAAGGAGAAGGGGTCTAAGAAAGAAGACCCTTCTTTACTGAGGACTAACATGCCATATCTATAACTTTTTTTGAAAAAGACAGAACTTCTCTTGGATTCCCTATTCTTTTCTACGTAACACCTCATATCTGTATCTCTTTAGAAAGAGTTGTTTATGAATGCTGCTGTTCATTTTTACATTCATTTCTTCTATTCTTACTTTACTTTTAAAAGCCAGATTTTTGCCCTTACCTTCTACTGAACCATCACTTATAAAGGTCATTCATCATTTCCTTGTCTCCAAATAAAATGGCCACATCTCACCCACATCTTGCTTATCTCATTAGAAGAATTTGATCAAGTTATTGCTCCCTTGATATGAAGCCCTTCCTTCCCTTGGCCTAAGGGGTGTGGCTATGTTTCCTTTTCTGGTTACTCCTTGTTTCCCTGGTCATTCATGTTGGGCTGCCCAAGATTCTGTCTTCCTTCTCCTCTCTCCATACCCCTGTGTCTAATCCCTGGACGGACCAATCCCTGAAAAAGGACATCATGTTTGGGAGAGTGGCAGGTCAATGAAAAAAAGGAGGACCCTCAACTAGATGGATTGACAGAGTGGCTACAACAATGGGCTTAAACATAAAAAGGATGGTATGCCTGGCACAGTGTCAGGGAATGTTTTATTCTGTTGTGCATAGCATCCCTATGATTTGGACCCGACTTGACGGCATCTGACAGCAACAAAAATATCTCGAGTATATATTAATGATTCCCACTTTATATTTTTACCTCTTTCTTAAAGTATAGACTCAGTTTTCAACATCTTCTCTTAAATGTGCTCAGCATCCCTAGCATAATACATAAAAATGAACTCTTACTGTTTTCCTTCTTATAACTATTCCTCTCACAATCCTTACCACCTTAGAAAATAAACTCCAGTCTACCAGATACTTGAGTCAAAAATTTTGCTTTCATACTGACTGCTTTCTTTCATACTCCATTTCTGATTCTTCTTGTTCAAATTAACCCAAACGCTCTACCTTTAGAAATGATCCAGAATACCACCACCACCTAGTCCTGATAACCACTGCCTATCACCTGCATTCTTCTTCTTGTTGTTGTACAGCAGAATGAAACATTCCCTGATGCTGTGCCAGGCACTTGATCTTATTATTTTTGTTTAAGCCCATTGTTGTAGCCACTCTGTCAATCCATCTAGTTGAGTGTCCTCCTTTTTTTCATTGACCTGCCACTTTCCCAAACATGATGTCCTTCTCCAGGGATTGGTCCCTCCTGACAACATGTCCAAAATATGTAAGACCCAGTCTACTCATCATTACTTTCAAGGAGCACTCTGGTTTCACTTCTTTTAGGACAGATCTGATTTTTCTTTTGGCAGTCCATGTTATATTCATTATTCATCTCTAGCACCATAATTCAAAAGCATCAATTCTTCTCCTGTCTCCCTTGTTCAATCCAGCTTTTACAATCATATGATGTGAATGAAAATACCATGGCATGAGTCAGGTGCACTTTCATCTTCAATGTAACATTTTTACTTTTCAACACTTTAAAAAGGTCTTTTGCCACAGATTTTCTCAGTGCAATGCGTTTTTGATTTCTTGACTGCTGTTTCCATGGGTGTTGATTGTATAACCAAGTAAAACAAAATCTTGGACAACCTCAGTCCTTTCTCCATTTATCATGAAGTTGCATACTGATGCAGTTGTAAGGATTTTTGTTTAGTTAATGTTGATTGCAATCCATACTGAAGGCTGTGTTCTTTGATTTTCATCAGTAAATGTTTCAAATCCTCTTCACTTTCAGCAAGCAGAGTTGAAATACTATTGTAGTGCTTCTCTGCTATTCATAGGGTTTTCAATGGCTGATTGTTTTTTGGGAGTGGGTTTCCTGGCCCTTCTCCCAAGCCTATAGCACCTGGTGTTCTCAGGCCATCTGTCATTCTAGTTCTAACCTGCTTAGCTTCTGAGATCTAATGGGATCAGATGCCACAGTAGTAAGGCTGCAGGCCTCTGAATTCTCCTAGGGACCTACTTATTGTTTTCTCTGTTCCCATCTTTGCCATCACATCTCTACTCCCCTGATCCCCATACCATGCACAGCAGCTGAAAACACACACATAAGACAGGCTGAATCACTCCTTTGTTCAAAATTCTTAAACACCTTCCTCATGGATGAAAGCCAAATCCTCTCTGTGACCTCTAGGATCCTACCATGTAGGGTCTGACCTACCTTGCTGGGCTTACTTCCTAGAACTCTCATGCATGCCCACTGGCTGCAGCACATTGATCTTTCTCTTAAACGCTTCCTTATGTGACCTCCTTTTAGAATGTTCTACTTACAGGGCACAAAACTCACATTCTTGCCTCCTTTCTGTATGCAGACATCACCTCTTTAGAAGAGATCACCCTGACTATCTCACCTAAAATAATAATCTCCGTCCACTTCCCTCCCCATCCATGTCTGACTGCTTTCACTTCATAGCACTTGTCAACTGACTCACTGTACATTTATTCATTGTCTGTTTCCCTCATTGTGATGAGAGCTCCACAGGGCTACTTTGGTCGCTGTTGTACCACAGCATCAAGAGTAGTACCTTACAAATAGTAAATGCTCAATAAATATGTACTATTTGAATTGTAACTCTAATTTCTTAGTTTTTAGGAATTTTTTTCTCCATGTTTTGAATTTTCATCATTTGACAATTTTTAACTAAAATATATTAACAGAGTCCCCCTATCCCTGTATGAATATCTCTTACTAGGTATAGTTCAATACCTTATTTCATAGAATATAAGACACTAGCAATTATAAAGTGTATAGCTACTTTATACCCAACTAAGATTTTTAAAAAGCTTTACCATTAGTAGGGTTTTTGGTGATTATTTCAGGTTGTTCTAGGAGTGGACTACCAGGTCCTTCCATTTTTGCAGTGTTTGGGATCAAACCCAGGGCCTCAGAGAGTGCAGAGGAGCACTCTGCCAGCTGAGTTAAACCTCAGCCCCACAAGTATTTTAGAATTAATGAAATATGGTATTAAGCATTTTCCAGGTAGCAGACATTACTCCTCTGGTTCCTATGTCAGGGAGTACAGAGGCTGATTAGAGGAGAGACAGATTGTGGTGTGTGTGTGTGTGTGTGTGTGTGTGTGTGTGTGTGTGTGTGTGTGCGTGTGTGTGTGTGTGTGTATGAGTGTGAGAGAGAGAGAGAGAGAGAGAGAGAGAGAGAGAGAGAGAGAGAGGAGACTCATAACATGAGTCATGAAAGTGGTATTAAAGAAAGGAGGGGGGCAGACAGAGATTATATGAGTGCTAATGCTGGAGGGCAGAGTGAAAACTGATTTTATCTAAATGAGTCTTTCTCATTTTATGCCTTTAAAAAAATCTCATTTGTGGCTGTTGAAGGATGTTTACTTCTTAAGGGATAAACATCGGTGATAAAAATAGCATGCACTTGCACGCACACACACACAAAGACAAATAACTTTCAAATTAATACAACCAATTTCTTTTTAAATACATAAAGTCTGGTGTTATCTTTCGCAAAAGAAGCAATTTAGTTTGCTTTCATTTCAAAAGCATTTAAAGCTCTCCCATAAGGATATTTCTGACGAATAAAATGGAAATCCAAGATGAAAAACTGCCAGGTCAGTTATCAGAGAGTTTGATTTATTGCTGAGAGGCAGTTGACTTAAACTCTGCAGGTCTGCAAGTCATTGTATCATCAGCAGAGCTTCTCCTGAAATGACTTGCACACATACTGAATCACCTTACATGGCAGCTGGTCGTAAAGGATCCAGGGCTTAAGAACCCATGCAATATTAGATTAGCAATAGTGTTTTACAGGGACATTATCACTGGGAACAAACAAAGACATTGAAGGACAAAGACCAATTCAATCTTAGGCTACACTCTGGATTCCTATCCAATAATAAGTGTTTTTAGTGGGATGGAGAAAACAAAATGTCTTTTCTCAAAAGGCAGATCATTTGCCATAATGATTCATTTAATCTTAACCCTCATTTCTTACTTAATATTATTTAGGATCATCTTCTATTCCTGAAAGTCCTATATTATATACATTGAAAAACTGGAAGAAAGCAAAAAAAAAAAAAAAAAAAAAATTCAAGTGAAAATTCTGTACAAACTTCTCTCTCCTACTTCCCCAGTTCCTTGCTGAGGCTCTGCCTACTCGCACTTCCTTGTCCTAATCAGCATACTCATCTATGAGGAAAGAAAGGATTTTTAAAGGCAAAGAGGAAAATTTAAGTGTCTATGTTAAGAATGGGTTTAAGTTACCAGGAGGGAAGACCAAGATGAGGGGAAAGATGGTACTTGGAGGGGGACATGGGGAATGAATAGGAACTTAGTGGCTGGTGGCCAGCAGAGCACAAGAGGAAATTTGGGGAAAGGGCAGCTCCAATGCCCCTGTGGAGCCCTGGTGCTGTATGTGCTATGCACTCCCCTAGGGGCTGCTTCAAGTTGCAACTTCAGACAAAAGCTATCTACCTTTCAAGGCTTTTTGGAGATAGGTTTGTGCTTTTTTTGCTAGAGGGTGCTGATATATTGAGGTAGGCCTTTAGGTAAATGCAAGGCAGCCCAAACAGTCTAGCTTTATTTGAGTCACATTTACTTAATTTCCTGACATCCAAGAGGACAATAGTTTCATCTTGGCAGAAGTGCAAAATATGCTAAATAAGCTTAGGTTTATCCAGTGATCTCTCCCTCCTCTGTCTCAACACTTCCACTGAGGTATCACTGAGCTGTCCACTTGGACCAGCCCACATTCTCACATCTTCCTTTCCATCTATCAGAAGCCCCATGTCCCGAGTCCTGTTCTGTGTAAGACAGAGTAAGTAGCCATTGGAAGACGAGTGACTGGCAGAAGAGTCGAGTGGTTTGGAACACAGAGGACAGAAGGAATTAGAACCAGGTTTGAGTTGGCTCTGGCCCTTTTAAGTTATGTGGAATCTGACAGGCTATAGGCCTTACTAAGATGTTGGGGTGTTTTGTTTTGTTTCTCAGGTAAATAGTATGAACACCCATCTCTTGGTGGTAGTATAAAGATTCAATAAAGCAGTGTTTGCAGAGTGTACAATATTGTTTTGGCTTCCCCAGCTCCCTTTCTTTCCTTCATCTGGTGACAGATTCTGTCCCTGGTTCAATGTCTTATCTCCTATCTACAGGAATTTCATCTAGGCTGCATGAATAGAATCTATTCTGGGGATTTCTCACACTGGAGCTAAAGAGAGGTCAATGCTTTGTGCCTTGTCATGATCTCAACCTGCCAGCAACCATGTCTTCTGCTCTGTGGAGAGGCCAGGCTCATGAAGGAAGCTATGGACTCCCATTGGAGTCACATGGCATGTTTTGTTGTTGTTGTTAGGTGCCGTTGAGTCGGTATCCAACTCATGGCGACCCTCTGTACAACAGGGGAAACGCTATTGTCAGTGCTTCTCTGCTGTGCATAGGGTTTTCAATGGTAGATTGATTTTTGGGAGGGGGTTGCCAGGTCCTTCTCCCAAGCCTACAGCTTCTGGTGTTCGGTGGTCTCCCATCCAGGTACTAACCAGGACCGACCCTGCTTAGCTTGTGAGATCTGACGGGATAGGATGCCATAGGGCAATATTTCTTTATATATCCTTGGGTCCCAATTATGTTTAAGATCAAAACTTTTTCTGTAGTGAACTATCTTTTCACATTGTCAGTACTGTTACATGAATTTTCCAGTCCATCTATGTTATTACCATTCTTTGATATTACTGGTGTTATTATAATTATTTCCAGGACTTTTAAAGTTGGGCTGTTCACCCTGAGGTCACCCCCTCCTACATTCCTCACTCCTCGTTTTTCCTCCTCTCCCCCTTCTCCTCTCCGAGGATTTCCTCCTTTTGCTAGATCCCTCCCTCCTCCTTTTGCAGTCTCCAATTGTCTCTTCTCTGCTAGGTCGACTTTAGCTTTATTTTTTTATTATGTTCTGACCACCACATAGGATTTTTTCCTTCTTATAATTTTGATTCAGCTCCCACATATAAGTGAGAACATGTGGTATTTCTCTTTCTGGGCTTGTGTTCGTTCACTTAAAATAATTTTCTCCAATTCCATGCATTTTGCTGCAAATGCCATTATTTCATTTTTTTTTGATTGCTGAGTAGTATTCCATTGTGTATATGTACCATAGTTTTTGTTGTTGTTGTTGTTGTTTTATCCATTCTTCTGTTGATGGGCATTTTGGTTGGTTCCATATCCTTGCTATTGTGAAAAGTGCTGCACTGAACATGGAGATGCAGGTGTATCTGTGGTATGATAACACATTTCCCTTTAGGTAAATTCCCAATAGTGTTATAGCTGGGTCATACGGTAGATCTATTTTTAGTTTTCTAAGGTACCTCTGTATTGATTTCCAAAGTGGTTGGACTAATTTACAGCTCCACCAGCAGTGTAAGAGTGTTCCCTTTTCTCTGCAACCTCACCAGTATTTGTTGTTGTTTTATGAAATTGCAATAAGAATAGATAAATGGGATTACATGAAATTAAAAAGCTTCTGTACAGCAAAGGAAAGAACTGAGTCAAGGAAATCCCCACTGAATGGGAAAAAAAAATTTGCATCTTATATATTGGACAAAGGTCTAATTACCAGAATTTATACAGAACTTAAGAAAAAATACCCAAGAAAACAAATAACCCAATACACAAATGTGCAAAGGAACTGAATAGACAGATCTCAAATGAAGAGGACCATGAAGCAATGAAACACATGAAAAAATTCTCAATATCACTAGCCATTAGGGAAATGCAAATTAAAACAACTCTAATATTCCACCTTACACCAGTAAGAATGGCCAAGATCAATAAAACAAATATTACTTTTTAAAATATGTACCAACATTAAACAAATAAGAACCTGGATAATCAATATTATAAAGCAAAATTGAAAGATTTATTTATTTATGGTTTATAAATGATGTGTATACCTATAGTGCATTCTCAGACCACAGTGCATTTAAGTTTGCAATGAAAATTAAAAAGACAACATTGATGTCCCTATATATGTGAATACTAAAATCACATGTTTATAAATTGAATAGAAAAAGATGACAAAATTATAAAGTAGTTTTAACTGAATGATATTGAAAATACTATATTTTAAAACTAGTGGAATATAGCTAAGGTCAATCTTAGAGGGACGTCTACAGGCTTAAAATTCTATGTAATTTTTTAAAAAAGAAAATGCTGAAAATCTATAAGCCAAGCATCTGCCCAAAAAGTTAGAAAAGGAATAGCAAGATAAAATTAAATAAAATAGAAGAAAGAAAAACATAAAAATGAGAACAGAAATAAAATATAAAACATAAAACAGAAAAGATTCAACAAAGCCAAAAGATGATTCTGTAAAAAGACTAATATAATTTACAAATTTCTGGCACATTTTGTGAGGAAAACATTTCTAGGTCCAAGACTCAGGGAATATGATATGGGGATAAGGAATGTTCATTTCTTTAAAAATGCCATAGGAAAATATAATATACAATCATGTTTGGAAACCCCTGCTCTAAATGATTTTTTCACACTTGGCAAAAAAATATTATTTACTATAGCAAATTTGACACACTTACTAAGGCTTATATGGCTATGAAGTATATTTTCTTGCTTTATTTATTTATTTATTATTTTTCTTGGCTTGTTAAGGCAGGATCTCACTATGTTGCTTTGGCTGACCTCAAACCCACTATGTTGCCCAGGTTAGCTTTGAACACTTGATCCTCTTGCCTCAGCCTTTGGAGTGCTGGGAATATAAGAATGTGCCACCCACATGTGGCTTATATTTTCTTTACTTGTATTACCATATGTCATGAAATACTGTAACCCCCATAATGTAGGTAAAAGTGGGCTTAATATCCCACCTCCTTGGTGATTTTTTCTCTCCAATTAATATTACTTTTTTCAATTGTCTTTGCTCAAGTGTGAATGTCCCTTAGTAGGGTTAAATATAAATTGATAACTGATTTTTAAAATCACTTGCTAGGTACTTTTATGATGTGCTTAGAAACAGTAGGAGGGAAGACAAAGGAAAAAAGAGACCTGAAAGAGGAGGAAAGGGGACTTTTATAGGGGCTGGTCCTAATCATGATATATTGTTTTAAATATCCCAGACTGTTTCCATAGCAGGTATTTTCTGAAAGCTAAATATATGGCAATGAGTAGGAAATCACAAAGTCCACGTAGTGGTGATCTCACATCAGCCTCAAGGCAAGTGCTTTCAAATTTGAATCTAGTAAAATCATAAATTATTCCATTTCAAGGACATTTGGTAGCACTCATAACACTTGAAGTCATAAGTGTTAAATCCTTGAAAGTAAAAAGTCAACTATATCATAAATTGCAATGCACCTGAGCAGTAGAAAAATAAAGATCTAATATCAATGCTACTGGTTTTGCGAGAGTAGTCTACCATCCTCTGTATTAAAGGTCTGTACAATATTTAGATGTTAAGGTAGTATAATAACAAAGAATGCTTGTTTGTGGTTAAGGACTGTCTTGGAATTATAACACAGAAGTGTTTAAAAGTTTAGAATGTATCAGTGTTTAATGAAGGTTGGAAAATATATAAAGTAGAAAACATTCACCATTTCTAGGTCACTCATAGGTCAAAATTTGACTTAGGCTTATTCACTTAAAAAAATCTAGACCACAAAATGTGGATGAACTGAATGAGGAAAAATGTTTTCCTTCACACCCATGCCTCAAAGTAGCTAATATATTTTGCTTAATAATCCCATGGCACTTCACACAAAGATCAACTATTTGTTCTTCCCACTATATATCTCAAAAGTTATGATTTCTTTATTGACTATATGAAAGGTTATGGTTCAATTGAAGAAATATTTGGAACAAAAGAAATGAAGCATAGGTGGTCATTTTCTATTCCTCTAGGGACCCTGTTATTTGTTATCCTCTTATTCAGATTGATGTTATTCTCAGGAGTTTACACAGTGGAAAGAGGGATGACCAGTGTGACTCCGCCATTTTCCCAGGGTGGTTTTTTTTTTTTTTTTTTTTTTTTTAACATCTTCTCTTCAAAGGAGGTTGTCTAATTTGTTTAGATGCCCTGGTGCTTAGGCTATCTCCCTATGGGGCTCCCAGACTTCTATTTTCAGAAGTGGTAAAATTTGTAAGTAGAGAAAATGAATGAATGTCTTTAACACCATTTGTATGCCTTAAAGTCTCTGTCTCTGTCTCATGGCTCCATCCATCATCACACTGCCTTCCACCTGCTAAGTACTTCTGTTTTGTAACATCCCAGTCTGTATTGCTATTTCCAAATAATTTCTTGGATTCTGGACTCCTTTACTAATATCCTCTTTCCAGAAGGGTTCTCATTCTAGCTAGCTGATCCACTTAGCTAATTTGCTTAAAGTGTTAATAACCAAATAATTTAGGTGCTTCCTCCTCAACGCTGCCACTTACCCAACATCTAGAGAAAGGAGGTTGGCTGGACCTTTCCAAAGCTTTATTTAATCTTGAAAAGAATAGTATTAACTGAAACTTTTCATATTTTAAACATTCATGGATGTTGAATCTTCTGAGAGTTAAAGCTAGAAGTATTTTATTTGCCATATTCAAGTGTGACTTTAAAACTCGATTTGTTTTTCTTTTACGGTGCTCGGGGATTGAACCCCAGGGTTTCATGCGTGCTTCTTGCAAGTACTCTGCCCCTAAACCACATCTCCAGCTTGTTTTTCACTTTACAAATCCTTTTGCCTTTTAGAATATTTTGAATTGGGTCTTCTATTACTTGTATTCCCCATATTTTCCAAAGTGGTATAAAAGTGTGAAGATAGAGTAGGGAGGGAACAAATCATGAATTTGACTTTTGGTTACTATCTCAAACAGGAGTAAGAGCTTCATAATCTACACTTTCATAGCCTTTCATCTGTTCTTCTCATCTGTATCTTTCCAATTTCTAACCAATTCTAAAGCTGTCAAAGTAGATACCTTCCCATGCACATTAGATTGTAATTCCTTCTAAATTAAATTTAGTTTTAGATTCATACTATATGTTCTCAGCACAAAGGCCAATGCTTATATAATGGAAGGCATCAGTAAGTACTTCTTCAATTAATGAATACACTGGACAAAATTTTGTAAGATATTTAATCCCAAATGTCAGAAATTGATACATTATCTAGGCAATATATGAGTGGAGAATTAGTCAGGTTGTTAGAGATGTTTGAGTAAAGGTTGTATCTGCCATTTTGTAGTTTGAACTATCTGAATAATTTGGGCATTAAAATTTTTAACAAGGAAATTGAAGTGTATAAAAGTGTTTTAAATAATTAGACATACTTTTCTAGAGCAGTACAAGCATGAGACTTAGTTTGAGTACAATAGGTACACTGGGCTCTCTACTCCATTATGATAATGCTGAGGCTAAATAACATAATGTATGTGAAATCACTTTGAGCTCTTTGGAAACCACTACATATATCAAATACATTGTATACACTGATGATACACATTTTCAGTCTGCCAAAGTTTTGGTAGTGTTACATTAATGCCTAGGTTTCAAAATATAATTTTTAACTCAGAAAATTGAGAAAAATCTGTAATATATAGAATTGCAAATTATGGTTATGGCTTTTCATAACTGTTAAAGTTTTGAAAGTCTAACCCTTCTCTGTCATTTTTTGCTCCCTCCCCTTTCTCTTTAGTTCCTTATCTCCCCATTCTACTTTCATGACCTATATATTTTAACATTGAATATATATTGAAATCTAGCCTCCACATATGAGAGCAAATGTAATATTTGTCTTTTTGGGTCTGGATTAATTTGCTTAAAATGGTGATCTCTTGTTCCATCCATTTTCCAGCAAATGCCGTAATTTCACCCTTCTTTATGGCTGTCTAAAACTCCATGATACACACACACACACACACACACACACACACACACACATATACACACACACATACATATATATATGTATATATATACATATATACATGTATATATATACATATATACATATATATATCACTTTCCTTATCTAATCATTTGTTGATTGACACCTAGGTTGATTCAAAGTCCAGGTTTTTGATTTGGTAACATGTTGAAGGTGGGGGCGTGGAGATTCAGGAAGGATGAAGAATAATATAGGATGGAGAAGGATAAAATCGCAAATGAAGGTAAAATATTGAGTCTGAGGGGGTTTTGAGATATTCAAGATATATCAAATCATTGATTGCATGTAAACAGCTGGGACTCAGAATAGTGTGGGCCAACTATACACATGTGCAACTCATTGACCTATGAGTGACATTTAAAATTATATAGATAGATAGTCTAGAGAAAAAGCATATATGGAAGAGAGATTCATACATGATACCTGAGAGATTCCAACACTTAGTTGCTAGGAAAAAGGGAATATTATGTAAAAAACTAAGAAATAGTGTCATTTTGACATTGGAAACAATTTCATATTTTTTAACACTTGTAGGTACTGCCTAACACTTGAGGCAGAAGTTTGAGTTTGTCAGATTATAAATATGAAGAATGGTGAGGTTCCAGAGGAAACAACATAATAATAGTTTCCTGAAGAAGAGATTGGTTTTTAGGGGGTAAAAAAGGAGAAAGGTGAACTCTAAGATGACCAGGACCAAATAAGAAAAAAGCCATAGATAAAGTGAATAATTTATTATTTAAATAAAGATATCCATATGTTTTCATTCATATGTGGGAGCCGAATCAAACTTAAAAAAAGGAAAAAATCGTATACATAAATTGAAACATAATAAAAACTCAATTAAACTTAGCACAGAAAGGACAATTTAAGGAGTGGAAAGAAGGAGGGAGGGATCTAGCAAAGGGAGGCCATAATGGGAGAAGATAGGAGGAGGAGGGCCAAGAAGGAGGGAGGAAGGGGGGAGCAGTCAACCTCAATGTAAACAGCACCACTTTATTAGTACAGGAAATAATAACAGTAGTAATACCAATAACACCAAAGGATGGCAATAATGCAAAAGGAGTAGATCAGCAGTATTACAATACTGCTGAGACTGTAAAAAGATAGATCACTATAGAAAAAAATTTGGACTTAGTCAAAATTGGGATGCGCATATATAGATAAATATTCCCAGATAAAGACATACAACTAGAAAGGAGATCATTGGTGAGGGGGTGAAAATAGGGGATGAGGGGCATGAGACAGTAAGGGGGCAGTTATGTGAGCAATGTACAATGAAATGCATATATGGAAATGTCGCAATGAAATACATGTCAGAATGAAATCCATTAAGTTGTACATTAAAAATTTCCAACAAAATAAAGAAAGAAACACATTAATCTAAAACCTGAAACATTGAAAATACTGGAGGAAAACATAGGGAAAACATTTCAAGATATAGGCATAGGCAAGAACTTTCTAAAAAATGACTCCGATAGTCCAGGAAATGGTAGCAAGAATTGACAAATGGGATTTCATGAACTTAAAAAGATTCTGTACCACAAAGGAAATAACTAATAGAATAGAGAGCCTATGGAATGGGAGATCTTTGCCAACTACACATTTGACTGTAGATTAATATCTACGATATAAAGAGAACTCAAAAATTAAATACCAAGAAGAAAAAATTAACTCAGCCAATAATTGAGTGGAATAGTATTTTCTCAAAAGAAAAAGTACAAATGGCTAATAAATATATGAAACAATGTTTAACCTCCTTAGCCATCAGGGAAATTCAAATCAAAACTACCCTGAAATTCCATCTCACCCCAGTCAGAATGCTAGTATCATTAACAAAACAAACAACAACAAATGCTGATGAGGATGTGGAGAAAAAGGATGTGGGGATGTAAATTCATCTAGCCATTATGGAAATCAGTATGGCGGTTTCTCAGAAAACTAAAAATAGAACTATTATATGATCCAGCTATACCACTCCTGGATAAATACCCAAAGGAATGTAAGTCTACAACCACAGTGATTCTGGCACTTCCATGTTCATTGCAGCACAGTTTAGAATAGCCAAGATGTACAATCAGCCTAGATGCCCATCAACAGATGAACAGATAAAAAAAAGTATAGGATATGTACATTATGGAATTTTATTTCATCTGTAAAATAAATGAAATTGTGTCAAATGGATGGAATTGGAAATCACCATATCAAGCGAAGTAAGCCAGACTCAGAAAGTCAAATACCACTTGTTCTCTCTCAAATGCAGAAGTTAGATTGGGAAAACAAAACAAAACAAACATGTATGAGATTTGAAAGTAAAATGGGAACTACTTGGAGTGGGAGAGAATAAAAATGGAAGGAAGGAGAGGGAAACAACTGGGGAGGGGTAAAGAGAAAGGAAGGGCAAGATACACAATACAATTGTATGAAAATGTCATTAAGAAACTGCCGCAGACCAGCTGCAACCTAGATAGAATCCATAGTCTCCCAAAGGTGGATGAAGAGTTGGCCATGGGTAACAAACACAGCAGCTCAGAGGCAGTGTGATCTTGTTCCATTTATTTCCAGGTTATCCAGCCTTTTTATACAGAATTACAATTCATGAAATCTTATGAAAGGTCAGAAAAAGACAAGGAAGTTGGTTGCATTGATGGAATCACCTGATCAGTTGTCACATGAGTGTCAGGTGGTAATCAATCAAAGTGTGGAAGAGGAACTCAGAGACAAAGTGTGATTATTTTAAAGAAATAAACCAAGACAACCTGAGCATTTGCATTTCCTGTAACAATTGACTATTCTCAATCTTTATGCAGGAATTTAGGGCGGTTAACTGCTACCTGTGTGTCACCCCATTGAGTCTGTTATTATGAAGAATGGGTGCTTTTGCTTACTGTAGAGCTGTGGTACAAAGGCTTTTGTTTAAGGAGTTTACCACTGTTGGAAGTCATTCAGGGATTTCCATACAAGAAAGCCTGAGGCTTGTCAACTCCTAATCTGAATTAGCATAGCTCACAGAGCCAGAAGATTATTTTTCATTAATATTTCTAGAAATCTACAATAGTGACCAATTAAAATTTAAGAAAAGATGGGGTTCCAAGTCCTTTTCCATGAAGAGACCTTTTTGGAGGTACTATTCCCCTCTCAGCAGACTTTCCCTCCGAGGCTAGGAGTACTCCTCCCCTTTTCTGTGGATTTTCCTTCCAATACCTTTATTAAAGATACTCTTCCTCATGTGGGGACTCTGTCTACCCATCATGAGTGGATCTGGACCTGGCAAGAAACTCATTACATTGTATACTAATTTAAAAAAGTAAAAAATGTGTTTTACATTAAAAGGGGTCCACAAAAATAATTAAAACAATGTCATTTTGTAATATATATTCTTTAGATGATAATAAAATTATAACGTATAGTAAATTTATAATATAGATTAATATTTGTCATGATAATTTTTATTAAATTTGATATTTATTAGAAGTCAATGAATTAACATATAATTCAAATACAATATTAGTGTATATTATATCAGTATACATTACACTAAACTTTTACTTTCAGTACTAGGGGGTTGAACCCAGGGCCTTGAGCATGTTCGCTAGTACTCTACTACTGAGCTGCAACACTAGCCCCCTTTTTCTATTTTTTATTTTGAGACAAGTTCTTGTTAAGTTGAGCCTCTGGCCTAGAAATCAAGATCCTCCTGCCTCAGCCTCCTGAGCATATGGATTTCCAGTGTGCACTACGGTGCCTAGCTAAACTGTTTTTTAAAAATTCTTTATATAGATTACCTAATCTTTAAAAATACAAAGCAAGTAATAATACCTGTTACATATTCACATAGAATTTCTGGTTCTATTAATAACATTTTCTGAAAATTTTTCAATATAGTCTCTTTTGTCACAAAAATGCCCCAAATCTTCAAGTTACAAGTTATGATTAATTTTATCTTCAATGAATTCTTTTCTACAGACTATACTCTTTTTATTATTTTTAAAATGTACTCTTTTTAATTGAAAAATTGTTCTTTCCTCTGGTACTGGTGTGTATGTGGTATACCTGGTAAATTCAGAATAAATTCTGTCAAATGCAATATGATGTCAATTCTAATTTTCTGTTAATGTCTAAATATTTCTACAAGTATTGTCTTTTTGCTTCCATTTAGAGTATATTACTTCAACAAATATCTTTACAAGGGAAAACTCATTGATTATTTCTTCTTATCATTGTTTGTTTTGCCAAATTAAATACTACAATATTATAGCTCTACTTAATTTCATTTCATTTTCTTTTCTTTTCTTTTCTTTTTTTTTTTAGATTTCTTGTGCACATTTAATTCTCTACTTTCATTTATTCCACAATTAGGCTTTTTGCCACTATTATTTTATTCATTTACTTATTGCTACTTTTATTAGTATTTTTATATACAACTTAATGGGTCTCATTATGACATTTCCATGTATGCATTTCATTATACATTACTCACGTTAACTTTCCCCTTACCCTCATGCCACAAATATTTTTAGTGTCTACTGTACACCAGGTACTGCATTTCCATAGATACAGTAGTGCATAAATCCAATTCTTGCCCTCTTAAACCTCCCAGTCTAGTGCTCCCTAGATATTCCTCAGGCATCTCAAACTCTGCCGGTCCAAAGGAGAACTCTTCATCTTCCACTCAAAACCATTTCATTTTCATTCCATCTCGTTTTGTAAAAAGTACAAATTTATATTATAAAATACAAACTGCATCAAATTCTTTACAATAATGGCCAGTAAACACATGAAAAAAATGCTCAATATCCCTAGCCATTAGGAAAATGCAAATCAAAGCTACACTGAGTTTCAAACTCGTTCCAGTAAGAATGGCCGAGATTAACAAGGTAAATAAACAACAAATGCTGGCAAGGATGTGGAGAAAAAGGAACTCTTTTACGCTCCTGGTGGGAGTATAAATTAGTTAAACCACTTTGGAAATCAATATGGAGATACCTTAGAAAACTAAAAATAGAACTATCATATGATCCAGATATACCACTTCTAGTAAATACCCAAAGGAAGATAAGTCATCATACCACAGAGATACTTTCACTTCCATATTTAATGTAGCACTCTTCACAGTTGCAAGGGTATGGAGTTAACTCAAATAAATGTTCATCAACAGATGATTGGATTAAAAATTGTGGCATATATACTCAATGGAATACTATTCAAAAGCAAAGAAGAATAAATTATGTCATTTGCAGCAAAATGGATGGAAATGGAGAGTATCATTTTAAGCAAAATACCCCAGACTCAAAAAGAGAAACACCACATGTTCTCACTCATGTTGTTGTTGTTAGGTGCCGTAGAGTCGGTATCCGACTCATAGCGACCCTCATAGGGGTTTCAATGGCTGAGTGCTTCGGGATTGCCTTGGGAGTGGATTGCCAGGTCCTTCTCCCATTTTTGCAGTGCTGGGAATTGAACTCAGGACCTCAGAGACTGCAGCGCAGCGCTCTACCCACTGAGCCAAATCCCAGCCCTCTCACTCATATACAAGAGCTAAATCTACTTTAAAGGAAAAGTATATGTGTGTATATATATATATATATGTGTGTGTGTGTGTGTGTGTGTGTGTGTATACATATATATACATATACATGTATATATATATACACCTATATATGTACATATATACATACATACATACATATATATACACCTATATATGTACATATATACATACATACATACATATATATACACCTATATATGTACATATATACATATATATATATATATATATATATATATATATATATATATATACCTATATACCTATATATACACCTGGGCTGGGATTTAGCTCAGTGGGTAGAGCGCTGCGCTGCAGTCTCTGAGGCCCTGAATTCAATTCCCAGCACCACAAAAATGGGAGAAGGGCCTGGCAATCCCAAAGCACTCAGCCATTGAAAACCCTATGAGGGTTGCTATTAGTCGGATACTGACTTGATGGCACCTAACAACCACCACAACAACAACATATATACACCTATATATATATATACATATATATATATATATATATATACCTATATGTATAGGTGGGCTGGGATTTAGCTCAGTTGGTAGAGCACTGCGCTGCAGTCTCTGAAGTCCTAAGTTCAATTCCCAGCACCGCAAAAATGGGAGAAGGGCCTGGCAATCCACTCCCAAGGCAATCCCGAAACAGTCAGCCATTGAAAACCCTATGAGGGTCGCTATGAGTCGGATACCGACCTGAGGGCACCTAACAACAACAACAACATATGTATAGGTATATATATATATGTGTGTGTGTGTATGTGTGTGTGTGTGTGTGTGTGTATAGGTATATATATGTATGTATGTACCTATACACACACACACACAATCATACTTATCTAAGAATGGAAAATGCAAATGGACTCCATATGAGGAGGGAACTAGTGGGAGGGAGTGATGATGGGGAAGCAGGGAAGGGGAGCAGGAACAATATAGAGGAGTGAAGAGGGAGAGAAAAATTGCCAAATACAGGATGCAACTCTATGAATATATGACAAAGGCGAGAACAAAAAGAAAAGAAAAAAATCGATCAGGTTGCATACAACTGTCATTATATGTGAATTAAAATTCCTACTATTTTATTCTTTCATTTATTCCATTCTGTCAAATGTTTATAAGATGGAAGTATAAATAAAACTGATTTAATAGCTGCATAATGGATATATCAAATGATTTGTTACTCTTTCTCTACTAACATGTATAAATAAAATACTAATAAAAAGGATTCTTTACAAAAATCAAGATTTCCAAAGTATAGTTATATAATTTCAGAATTATATTACATATACTGTTCAGTTTTAACTATAATGTACTAAAAGCTGAAGTTTTATTCTCTTAAATTGTTGATTATTTGATTAAAGCTGTCTAGCTGATTTGTTTAGCTCAGTTGGTAGAGTGCCGCTCTGCAGTCTCAGAGGTCCTGAGTTCAATTCCCAGCACCACAAAAATGGGAGAAGGACGTGGCAACCCACTCCCAAGGCAATCCAGATACAATCAGCCATTGAAAACCCTATAAGGGTCACTTAGAGTCGGATACGACTCGATGGCACCTAACAACAACAACAACAAGCTGATTTTTGACAGTCTACATTCCTAATTAATGCAAAAGACTTACTTTCAAAAAGGTCAAATACTGGTCAGCACAGTGGCACACACCTGTAATCCCAGCCGCTCAGGAGGCAGAGGCAGGAGGATTGCAAGTTTGAGACCAGAGGCAGTCTGCATAACTTAGTGAGACCCTGTCTCATAAAAGTGAAAAAATGGGCTGAGGGTGCAGCTTAGTGGTCCAACACTTGCAGAGCATGTAAGCACGAGGCCCTGGGTTCAACAACAACAACAAAAAGTTCAAATACTATGGTAAGGTATTGGGTTGACATAATTTTTTACTTTTTTAAATAAACATTTTAAAAATCCAATTTATAATATGCAGTTGAGAAAGAAATCACATATCATCATGCTATTTTTTCCAGCATCAATATACCAAAAAAGAAAAAGGAACACAGAAAAAAAAAGAAAGAAAAGAAAAAATTCCAAATTCCAAATACATTTCTGATCAATAGATTTCTTAATTTAGTAAAAAATAGTTTTTCCATATTGCTATACTTACTAAAATTTGTATTTGTACTTTCAGTATAAAAGTAATGAATCCAATATGCAACAGTAAACTTTTAAACAGATTTTCCCTTTACCATAATGACATTCATGATGGTTTTGATAGAATGAAACTAATATACTTTGATTCCATGAATTAGATGAAAAAACAAAATATTAGTGGAATTAACTGAGGCATCTTACAATACTGATATCATATGATGCCATTTAGCTACTTACACTTACTTTTCTATTACTGGAGCCAACATATTCATAATTAATGCTTCATTTCTTATATATGCACACAAAACCTATATGTTTTAATAATGCAGTAATTTGACCTAAATGAAAAATCATTATGAAGTCATATGTAAACCCATGTGTGTAGCTTCCTGTGTTAAAACATCATCTTTGGGCATAGTATTTCTAAAACACTACCAATATTTTAGGTAGATACTTTATCATGTTTGTATCTTCTGGTTTCTAAATAATTGAGGATGTCATTATGGCCCCAATGGTGGGTGGTTAATGTTAACAAGTATCTTGTGCAAATTACACATTCATTATAGTTATAAACTTTTTAAAAGGTCGTTACTTCTTAAATGATTGCAAAAGAGAAAAGATTTATATTAAATGAAATACTATAAAAATATGGTTATATAAAAATAGGAGGAATTTAATAGCTCTCCATTTTGTACTTCCAGCTTCTGATTGTCTCATCTAGTAACATGCAAAATACACATGTAGTATCAAAGTTCATACTGAGCATATGGATAAATCTGAAGGAAACCAGATGCTGTGGTTCATGTTTGTAATTCCAGTGACTCAGTAGGTGGAGGCAGGTGGATTGCAAGTTTGAGGCCAGAGGCAGCGTGCATAATTTAGGGAGACCCTGTCTCAAAATAAACAATAAAAATGGCTGGGAATGCAGCTCAATGGTAGAAATCTTACAAAAGCAAGCATGAGACCCCAGGTTTAACTCTCCAATATGCCAGAAAAAAAAATCTGAAGAGTGACCAGTGATAGCTTATTTTTCTTTGGCTGACCTTTTCCAGATGGGATGTAATTAATACCCATATGTCAGCTACCTATCACTGCCTACTTAATCACCCCAAAAGAGAAAAGCATTACCAAATAATTAAAGAAATATACACTATTCAGTCTCTATTACCTGCACATATTTAATTATTTTTGTATTTAATGCCTATCAATAAATAGAAGCTTATGGGGGCTTGTGTGTTGCTGTCAGCCTGAAAACTATTCCACTGGTATTTCAGATACCAGCAGGGCCACCTGTGGTGGACAGGTTTCAACTGAACTTCCAAACCAAGACAGCCTAGAGAGAGGGACCTGGCAGCCCACTCTCAGAACAATTAGCCATTAAAAACCCTGTGAATAGCAGAGAAGCACTGTCACATATAGTGCCGAATATGAGCCCCCCCAGCCTAGAAGCCATTCAAGAAACGACTGGAGATGAGTTGCTTCCTCAAAGTAGAGTACACCTTAATGATGGGAATAAAAAAAAGCCTCTTGGACTTCCATTTGCTGGTGTGGCATGACTCAAAATGAGAAGAAACATAGTGGCTGCATCAATGGCTCAAACATAAAAAGATCATGTGTATGAAACAGTGCTGGGTAGTGTTTCATTTTGTTGTACTTAGGGTCATTATGAGTCAAATCCAAGTCAACCTCACCCAACAACAACAATCAATAAAAGATTTATTATTACCCAATAATAGAGTATATTACCCATTAATAGATTTATAATTGCAACCCTATGGCTATGGGCCTGGGAACTTTGTGTATCTTACTGACTTCAGTAATTGCCAAGGCATAACCAGCTAGTATATCACTAGAGCTAACAGTATCAAATACTCTTCTCTCCATTACTAAAAGACAGAAGGAGATGAGTGTCATCCTAAGTCTTATAGCTTCCACATTGGAAACCTGAGACCATCATGCCATGAAGAGCTCCAGATCAGAGGCTGCATGAGTAATATCAAGACATGCCAGCTGAAAGCTAGTACATGTGAATGAAGCCATCTTGGACCTTCCAGCCTAGTCAGCTAAATGCAACCACATTAGTAAGTCCAGATGAGATTGGTAGAAAAACCATCCATTCAGTCCATAGAATTATGAGAAATAACTGTTATTTAAGCCACCAACTCTGGAATGACTTAGTATGCAGTATAGGTAGCTGATGCAGAGGTGTTAATTACATTTCATCTGGAAAGGATAAGCCAAAGAAAGCTAACTTATCACTGGCCATCCTTCAGATTTATCTATTGTGTTCTGTGTGAACTCTGACACTACACAGAGTTTTCAATTCTGTATCATCATGTATATTACATGTTACTAGATGAGACCATCAGAAGCTGGAAGAATAAAATCAAGATCTATTGAATTCTTCCTGGCTTATTCTAATGTAACTATTAATAATGCATTGTAGGGGCATATTGGGAGGAAAAAGGGAGAAACCCCAAAACAGGAAAAATGGGGTTTGAAGAACTAATAGAGAAAATAGACCAATGGGAATAATAGCAATGTACTTGGCAAGCAAAAGCCTGCCAAAAAAGGGATTGTAAATAATGTAAATATGATTGGTTGGAAATGATGAACTGTGATTGAATGTTCAACCCCATTGGACACTTTTCTCAGACTCTGATTGGTCAAAATCCAAAGACTATGATTGGACCAAATTTCAAGCCCCTCCACTTGTCCCCAGCTCCTATTGAACAACTAAAAACAATAAGCTCACACCTGTTTGGCTTAGCCCAGTCAGGGAGAGCTATATAAGGAGCTACTCTGAGGTAGTATTGCTGCTACTGCCTCTCCAGAACATTGAGACAACACCGCTGTCCAGACAATGACGAAGACAATGACAACAGCAAAGACAACAAGAAGAGGATGAGGAGACCATTGAGACCGGGACACCTAGACAATGCTCACCAGGAACTTCAAGCAAGCTGAGGACAGTACTTTGGCCCAGCACCTTGGGACAGAAGCTGAGGAAAGTCTCTGGTCCAAGCGCCAGAGGCAGAAGAGCTGCCACTGCCCCTGAGGTGGCGATAAGAGCTGTAGCCTTGAGCTGTTAGTTTGAGCTGTGTAATATTTTGGGTTCCTCTCTGCCCTTGTCAAGGTGGACAGGCAATAAAGAGCTGCTGGGGTCCCACAAAGGTTAGGCTCCCGAAACTTTTCCTTTCTCTTCTCCCCCCTCTTGTGGCATTCCCAAGGGCCACTTGAGTCCGAGCCCCTCACCCAACAGTCCTGTGCTTAGTGTAAGTTATCTGTGGAGTACAACCGGGCCTCCTGGCTGTCACATCCAGGCCAGCACTATGGGGTACGACCCGCAACCCACAAATGCTTCGTTAGAATTCTTTTTTTTAAAAGGCATCTGGAACAATACTAAATCCAATGGGATGCTGAGATACCAAGCACAAGGCAACATGAAATATTGGTCATATTAACCATAATACAAAATAGATTTCTGATCATTGAGAATCAAGGTTCTAATATTTCTATGCAAAATTCAAATGGTAACCCTTTGGAAGTGCTCAGAATTCCACTGGTCCCCATCTGGGCACAGAGGAAATTTTCTTTGTTTTTACTTTCTTGACAAAGTAAACCATTAAAACATGGCTTTGTGAGCTTTCTTCTGTCTGGAGAGAATAAGATATGAATTTTCCTAATAACAAATATATTTAGACTTTGTTTTTCATAATATTAATGATTTTTTATTAGAAATTTTTAATGTATATCTTAATGTGTTTCATTTTGACATGTTTTTCATTGTGACATTTCCATATATGCATTTTGATAGATATTATTCATATAGGTTACCCCTTACCCTCCCCTATGCTTCCCCCCACCACACTTCCCATCTAAGTTTCCCATCTAAGTCTTCTCTATCTTTTACTTAGTAGTTTTTTTCTATATGTCCTTGGGTTCCAGTTCTGTTTAAGATAGAAATTTTCCTGTAGTGGTCTTTGTCTTTATCTTGTTAGAACAATTACATGCAATTTCTAATCCATTTATATTGACATCATTCTTATCTTCCCCCCCTTTTATTAAGATCCGACCTTTGAATAGGATTTTTCCTTCTTGTAATTTTGAATCAGCTCCCTCATATGAGTGAGAACATGTGTTGTTTCTCTTTCTGAGCTCGTGTTTGTTCACTCAAAATAATTTTCTCTAATTCCATCCATTTTGCTGCGAATGACCTTATTTCATTTTTCTTGATTGCTGAGTAGTATTCTATTGTGTATATATACCATAGTTTTTTAATCCATTCTTCTGTTGAAGGGCACTTTGGTTGATTCCATATCCTTGCTATTGTGAAAAGCGCTGCATTGAACATGGAGATGCAGGTGTATCTGTGGTATGATGACCCATCTCCCTTTGGGTAAATTCCCAATAGTGTTATAGCTGGGTCATATGGTAGATCTATTTTTAGTTTTTTGAGGTACCTCCATATTGATTTCCATAGTGGTTACACCAATTTACAGCTCCACCAACAATGTAAGAGTGTTCCCTTTTCCCCGTAACCTCGCCAGCATTTGTTGTTGTTTGTTTTATTGATCTTGGCCATTCTTACTGGTGTAAGGTGAAATCTCAGAGTTGTTTTGATTTGCATTTCCCTAATGGCTAGGGATGTTGAGCACTTTTTCATGTGTTTCATGGCTGTATATATACAGAATATTTCATCCACATGATGAGGAATACACATTCTTCTCAGCTCGACATGGTACGTTTTCTAAAATAGATCATATGCTAGTCCATAAGAACTCCCTCAACAAAGAAATAGAAATAATTCCATGTTCCTTATCAGATCATAATGGGATAAAATTGGAGCTCAAGAACATGAATAATTCCAGAAACTTTACAAAATCATGGAGACTGAATAATTCACTACTGAATGACCCATGGATTGCTGATGAAATCAAATTGGAATTTAAAAAATTCCTACAATCAAATGATGATAAAAACACATCATGCCAAAACATATGGGATACAGCAAAGGCAGTTTTAAGAGGGAAGTTTATAGCATTAAGTGCCTTCATCAATAAAATAAAGATGAGCCAAATAAATGACTTATTGACACAGCGTAAGACACTAGAAATCCAATAAAAAAAAAACCCTAAATGAAACATACAGAGGGAAATTACAAAAATAAAGGGAGAAATATCTCAATTAGAATCTAAAGAGATAATTCAAAAAATTAATAAGACTAAGAGCTGGTTCTTTGAAATGTTTAATAAAATAGACACCCCTCTGGCTAACCTCCTCAAAAAGAAAAAGGAAAAATCTAACATAGTACAGATTATGAAAGACAACAGATCCATAACCACAGACTCCAATGAAATACAGAAAATTGTCAGGGATTACTATGAGAGACTGTATTCCCCAAAATATGAAAATGCAGAAGAAATGGACAAATTTATTAACACGTATGACCTACCAAAACTAACCCCAGAAGACATAACTGACTTAAGCAAGCCCATTACCTATACAGAAATAGAAAAGGTAATTAAAAATCTCCCAACAAAGAAGAGCCCAGGTCCTGATGGATTCATGGCAGAATTTTACCAAACTTTTAAAGAAGATATAATACCCGTCTTCCTCAAATTATTCCAAAGAATAGAAAAGGAGGGAACACTCCCAAATACATTCTATGAAGCTACCATCACCCTGATACCTAAACCAGGAAAAGATTCATCAAAGATAGAGAATTATAGACCCATCTCCCTTATGAATCTAGATGCAAAAATATTCAATAAAATTCTGGCAAACAGAATACAGCAGCATATGAAAAAGATTATTCACCATGACCAAGTGGGATTTATACCACAGATGCAAGGCTGGTTTAACATACGGAAATCAATTAATGTAATTTCAACATATCAAGAAACTGACAAACAAAAACCACATGATCATCTCAATTGATGCTGAAAAGGCCTTCGATAAAGTGCAACACCTTTTCATGATAAAAACACTGGAGAAAATAGGTATAACAGGCAAATATCTTAATTTCATAAAAGCCATTTATGACAAACTTACAGCCAACATTATATTAAATGGAGAAAAACTAAAACCATTTCCTCTTAGATCTGGAACAAGACAAGTATGTCCTCTCTCTCCTATTCTATTCAACATAGTAATTGAAGTTCTGGCCAGGGCAATCAGACAAGAGAAAGAAATCAAAGGGATACAGATTGGCAAGGAAGAGGTCAAATTATCATTATTTTCAGATGATATGATTTTATACTTAAAAAACCCCAAAACCTCAACCAGAAAACTTCTGGATCTAATTAACTCCTTCAGCAAAGTTGCAGGCTACAAAATTAACACACAAAAATCAATAGCTTTTCTTTACACCAATTCCAAACAAGAAGAGAAGGAAATTTCAGGAAAGATACCATTCATGATAACCCACCAGAAAATTAAATACCTTGGAATCAATCTAACCA
>VMDO01002899.1:0-29223 GCA_007922755.1 Pedetes capensis | reverse complement strand
GTACAAGGAAAATTTCAAAATATTAAAGAAAGAAATAGCAGAGGACACTAAAAAATGGAAAGACCTCCTCTGCTCCTGGATAGGGAGAATTAATATTGTAAAAATGGCTATCCTACCAAAAGCAATCTATAGATTTAATGCAATACCCATTAAAATTCTACTGCCTGACTTTACAGAAATAGAAAAAACGATCCAAAAATTCATATGGAACCACAAAAGACCACATATAGCCAAAACACTTTTAAGCTGCAAATCTAATGCAGGGGGAATCACAATCCCTGACTTCAAACTTTACTACAAGGCAGTGGTTGCAAAAACAGCTTGGTACTGGCACAAAAATAGGCCTGAAGACATCTGGAACAGAATAGAAGACCCAGATATACCTCAATACACCTATCGCCCCTTATTTTCGACAAAGGAGCAAAGCAAGTAAACTGGAAAAAGGACAGCCTCTTCAACAAATGGTGCTAGGAAACATGGTCATCCATGCAGAAAAATGAAAGTGGATCTGCATCTCTCAATGTACATGAGAGTTAACTCAAAATGGATAAAAGATCTCAACATAAAACCAGAAACCTTAAAACTTATAGAAGGCAAGATAGGCAATACACTCTATCATATAGGCATAGGAAAGTATTTCCTTAATAGGACTCCAATTGCTCAAGAAATTGCAACAAGAATAGATAAATGGGATCACATGAAATTAAAAAGCTTCTGCACAGCAAAAGAAACAATTAACAGAGTCAAGGAAACCCTCACGGAATGGGAAAAAATCTTCGCATTTTATACATCAGACAAAGGTATAATTACTAGAATTTATAAGGAACTCAAGAAAAAAACTCCCCCAAAACCAAACAACCCGATACACAAATGGGCAAAGGAACTGAGTAGACAGTTCTCAAATGAAGAGGTCCATAAACATTAATGATTTTTTAAACCTATAGTGATATCTTCTCCCAATGAACCCCTTGGGACACTGGAACATCTGTGACCCATAAGCCCTGGTGCCCCCACACTGAGAACTGCCAAAGGCATCTGGATACATCCATACCAGTTTAAAATCGTACCTTTGCTGATGCATTCTTTCCTTGTCCTAGAGCGTGGTACTAAAATGGAAAGTTAAAGACCACAATTGATTTTTGAAGGATGAAAGAGAAAAAGTAATGTCCTAAGGATGTTTATTATTCCATTTTCTCTATGTGATTTTTTGTATCTGTGCAGTAGCTGACATTATAAAAGACTGAGGAGTTTAGAAATTGCTTCTGCCTAGAAACATGTGTTAAGAAACCAATTTCCTACATCAGACTGGATGAGTAAGTACATAAACACATAGTAGCATACAAATACACATTCATCAAATGATTATTATTTATTTGTTCATTTTTTTTGAGACAGGATATTGTTATGTAGCCCAGGCTAGCCTTGAATTTACTGTGTAGGTCAATTTGGCCTCAGAATAATGATCCTCCTGCCTCAACCTCCCAAGTGCTGGGATTATAAGCCTATGCCACCATACCTGGCTCAAGTGAGTATTTATAGGGTAGTTAGTACATTTTTTCATTTTGAAGGCTGCCAGCAATCTTTGGAAACCGGTTCTAACTGCCGTCATCACATGTATCTGAAAGGTAGTCTTTCTGGCAAACATCAATGCTCAGAAGATCATGTGCAGCACCCTATACATATTAGGAATAGGAAGCTCCATTCCCACTTCTGTCTGTGACCACTGGAGCAAGGAAAGCAGACATCCCAGGCTAACCAAAGACCCTCACCACTCAAAATGCTCTGACAGTCTTCTTATTTTTCTTCAAACCACTGTTTTTTTTTAAACTTTTACTTTCCAGATTCTTTTTAGAAGGTGAAAAATGTGAATGCTTCTTTTAATAATTAACTTGGCTCATATTATTTATTATATAGGAATGTTTTGGAAGTTTCTATTTGGTGTAGCTCTTAGTATTTGCAATTTGGCCTTTCTTGTACTGCAGTAAAACTATCCTTTAAATACATGCAAAGACACATATGCACAGGGTCTTGCCTACGTACATAGACTCATACATACCTACAAGGGGAAAAATACTAAACATTATAACCTGTTGATATCATTATTGGAATTCAAAACCCTTAATGTTTCAAAATCCTTAAGATTATCAATTTAAATTATTGTACAAATTATTAAATTTAATTTGAGTGGAATAAAGGAAAAGGGATGGTAAAATATAACAAAAGGCATAGCTCAGATTTAAAAAGCCAAGACTATATCCAGTGAGGGCTGGGATTTAGCTCAGTTGGTAGAGTGCCACTCTGCAGTCTCTGAGGTCCTAAGTTTGATTGCCAGCACTGCAAAAATGGGAGAAGGACTTGGCAACCCAGTCCTGAGGCAATCCCAAAACAATCTGCCATTGAAAACTCTATGAGGGTCACTATGAGTCAGACGTGACTCAATGGCAACTAACAACAACAACAACATATCGAGTAGTTGCATTGGAACACAATGACTGATTAGAAAAGAATCCTCAAAAAGAAAAGAAAAGAAAGGAAGAGAAAGAAAGAAAGAAAGAAAGAAAGAAAGAAAGGAAGGAAGAAAGAAAGAGAGGGAGGGAGGAAGGAAGGAAGAAAGAAAAGACAGAAGAAAGATGAAAGAAAGGAAGAAGGAGAGAGAGAGAGAGAGAGAGAGAGTTCTTAAAACACAGATGAGAAACTGGTGTAATCTAGTTGAATACTGGGGTTCGGCTCAGGCCCTGAAGAGGTCAGAGCCTTGCCCTGACACCAAGTGGGTATCATGGGTATGGGGGACCCATTGGACCAGGTTGGTATAGTGGCCAGAGGCACCAAAGAAAGACCTTGGGAGACCTTCTGTGGGAAACAGGAGAGGGAAAGTTTATTGGGTTGTTCCCAAATAAGGTGCAACCAGCAAGCAGCCCCTGTCAAGTGCTCAAGTGCTAGTTCTAAGACTACAGCATAGAATGCTGCAGGCTCACTGGTGGCACAGCTCAGCCTTAAAGGCACAGCTACAAGCAGTTGGTGTTCCGCTGGGCTGGAGGTCCGGTGGTCTTGACTCTCACAGCTCACCTTCTCTGCCTCCCTCCTTCCCAAGGATGGGAGGAATTGGGAGGCTCTTTGTGGCTTGCTTGTAGCCTTCGGCACTTCAGGGCCTCTGGTCTTGACTTGTTGGCTTGCTAGGTGGTCTTCCACAGGATTGGGGAGCGCTGGGTCAAGGTGATGGGTTCTGGTAGCAGGTGAAAACAAGAGGGTCCAGGTGGGGTCTAGGAGCTTGCTTATATAGGCTCCTGCGAGGGGTTGTGTACTGGGATTAGCCAATCAGGGCACATTCCTGACAGGTACAGCAGGCAAACTGTCATACCTGCCAGATAGGGGCAGTTATTTAACTGAGGTGCTAGGTGTAGCCAATCAAAATTGAGGTGGTTGAGGCTGGTCAGGCTGGTCAGGGCCATCTTTGCTCACTCCATGGGAGAGTGGATAAAGGAGTGAGTAGAATGTAGCCTGAGTGTTAGCCCCTCATGCTGGTTAGAGGGACCCTATTTATGGGGTGCTTTAAAAATCCCCCAAAGTTGAAAACAACCTGGAGTAGGACAGTCACTTTTAATTAGTGACAGAACCAAGATAGCTGATACCCTTCTCAGGAGAACATTGTTGTTGTTAGGTGCTGTCGAGTCGTGTCTGACTCACAGGACCCTCATAGGGTTTTCAATGGCTGATTGTTTTGGAATTGCCTTGGGAGTGGATTTCCACGTCCTTATCCCATTTTTGCGGTGCTGAGAATCAAACCTGGGACCTCAGAGACTGCAGAGAGGTGCTCTACCAACTGAGCTAAATCCCAGCCCTTCAAGTTAAATCCCAGCCCTTCAGGAGAACATTAGGATGGCCTTTCTGTCTGTCTGTCTGTCTGTCTGTCTGTCTGTCTTTCTCTTTTTTTCCTAAAAAGAAAGATATTTTTTTCCTCAACCTACTGGAGATATCACAGGCCACAGCCTATTAAACAGATTTCCCCTTGGCTTTCTAGTTCTAGTACCAATTTCCTCTGTATATTTGAATAGATGCACTCCCTGGTGTCTGGTTACCCTCAGAGCATGGAGTTTGTGTTGTTAGTTTATAGTAATAGTCATCCTGAGCACACACCACCAAAGCAACATCCTTATGGATTGCAAGTTTTTGAGTGTTGGGTCATTTGAGATCTTACATCAGGTTCCGCTAGATTTGCTCCCCTTAGTTGCACTGGCAATAACATTTATTGAGGCTTCATATCCCATATGGTTAAGCTACTTTTTTGTTATCACCCCTAAACCACCCTATGAAATATTATTACTCCATTTTATATACACAGACATCAGACTCAATTTGGAAATGCATATTGTGCTATTTTGTATCCATGATGTCAGTGATTGCCTGCTTACCCATGTCCATTCCTACAGGAAAATTGCCCTGTCCACTGCCCCTGATGCATTGGTGGCCATGCTCTGTAGTAGCAGAACCATTTTCTGCTTCCATCCCACCCCCACATCCTGGTCACACACTGCTTGGTTCTGACACAGATAACTGATCAAAGTACCTCTAATGAATAAGACTATAGTGACCAGTGACACTCTCTGGAATAAAATGGTTACATTAGCCAATTAGATTGTTCTTAGAAATCAGAATTGGGAAACAGAAAGAGTCTCTCTCAGGAATAACACAAGGTGAAAATTCACAATCAGGGTCAGCTGGGTGGTAGAAGATCTGTACCCTCATGAGGGCTTCAAGCTTAGAAAGATATAACCCTTTTTGAATGTTCTGCTATCACCAAATTTAAACTTAATAATTTTTGAGCAAGGGACCTCGAATATTCATTTTGCACTGTACTACAGAGGATATAGCAGATCCAGATCATGATGTAGATATTAGAGCAATAATTTACAACTGTAGGAATGGGCTCTAAGAAAAATACCAGAATTTCTGGGAGGTAAGGATGAAGTGGGGCAGAAGGGAAGTGAAAAACTTGAGAAAACATATACTTAATTTTTATAATTTATATTTTATTTTGTGAAAATATAACAAAAGGTAATATATTGTTTCCATAATACTAACTTCAGAACACAAAACACAACCACATTATGATTTTGCTGTGGGTTACAAAGAAAATATGGGTTGGGGTTTAGCTCAGTTTGTAGAGTGCCTGCCCTGTGCTCTCTGAGACCAGGGTTCGATCCCCAGCACTGCAAAATGGGAGAAGAATGTGGCAGTCCGTGCCTGAAAACAATCAGCCATTGAAATCCCTATGAGAGTCTCTATGAGTCAGACACTACTCGTCGGGCCTTAACAAGAACAAGAACAACAACAACAACAACAACAACAGCAACAACAAATATGGAGATTCTTTCCCCAGCCCTGACAGATATGTCATAATGTCTGGAGGAAGTGTGAATGAGAGGTTTATATCTATGAAAAGTTGATATTCATTTAAAGGGTTGACAAATAGTGCAGTTCCCCCACACATCTGTCAGTTTGCAACACTGTGGGGGCTTGCGTGTTGCAATGAGGCTGAGAGCTCTGCCACTGGTACCTCAGATATGAGCAAGGTTACCCATGGTGGACAGGTTTTCAGCTGAGCTTCCAGACTAAGACAGACTAGGGAGAAGGACCTGGCGAGCTACTCCTGAAGTAACTAGCCATTGAAAACCCTATGAATAGCAAAGAAACACTGTCAGGTACAGTGCTGGAAAATGAGGCCCCCCAGGTTGGAAGGCACTCAAAAGACCACTGGGGAAGAGTTGCCTCCTCAAAGTACAGTCTACCATGATAACGGAAATGGAGTAAAGCCCCAGGGACCTACATTTGCTGTTGTGGCATGACTCAAAATGAGGAGAAACAACTGTAAACATCCATTAACAATTGGAACATGGAATGTACTTAGTATGAATCTAGGCAAGTTAGAAATTGTTAAAAAAGAAATGGAGCACATAAACATTGACATTCCAGGTATCAGTGAGCTAAAATGGACCGGCATAGGCCATTTTGAGTCAGACAATCATATGGTCTACTATGCTGAGAATGATAAACTAAAGAGAAATGGGGTTGCATTCATCATCAAAAAAGACATTTCAAGATCTGTCATAAAATACAATGTTGTCAGTGATAGAATAATACCCATATGTCTACAATGAAGGCCAGTTAATATGACTATTATTCAAATTTATGCACCCACCACTAAGGCCACAAATGAAGAAAGGGAAGACTTCTATCAGCTTCTGCAATCTGAAATAGATCAAACATGCAATCAAGTCATACTGATAATCACTGGTGACTGGAACACAAAGGTTGGAAACAAAGAAGAAGGCCCAGTAGTTGGAAAATATGGTCTTGGTGACAGAAACGAAGCTGGAGATCGCATGAGAAAATTTTGTCAGACCAATGACCTTTTCATTACACATACATTTTTTCAACATCATAAACGGAGACTATACACATGGACTTCACCAGACGGAACATACAGAAATCAAATTGACTAAGTATGTGGAAAGAGACGATGGAAAAGTTCTGTACAAAATGTCAAAACAAGACCAGGTACTGACTGTGGATCAGACCATCAACTTCTCATATGCAAGTTCAAACTGAAGCTGAAAAAAATTAGAACAAGTATACAAGAGCCATGGTATGACCTTGAGTATATTCTACCTGAGTTCAGAGACCACCTCAAAAATAGGTTTAATGCATTAGACACAAATGATTGGAGACCAGAGGAGTTGTGGCATGACATAAAAGATATCATTCAAGAAGGAAGCAAAAAGTTCTTAAAAAGACAAGAAAAAAGAAAAGACCAAAGTACATGTCAAAGGAGACAGTAGAACTTACCCTTGAACGTCCAGCAGCTAAAGTAAAAGGAAGACATGATGACGTTAAAGAACTAAACAGAAGATTTCAGAAGGCAACTCAAGAAGACAAAAACAAATATTATAATGATATGTGCAAGGAGCTGGAGGCAGAAAACCAAAAGGGAAGAACATGCTCTGTGTTTCTCAAGCTTAAGGAAGTGAAGAAAAATTCAAGCCTCAAGTGCCAGTAGTGAAAGATTCTACAGGGAAAATATTAAATGATGCAGGAAACATCAAAAGAAGATGGGAAGAAGACACAGAGTCATTTTACAAGAAAGAATTGGTAGATGACCAACCATTCCAAGAGGTTGCACATGAAGAGGAACCAATGGTGTTGAAGGACGAAGTGGAAGCTGCCTTGAAAGAACTGATGAAACACAAGGCTCCAGGAAATGATAGGATACCAATAGAGATGTTTCAACAAACAGATGCAGCACTGGAGGTGTCAACATGTTTGTGCCAACAGGTTTGGAAAACAGCTACCTGGCCAACTGACTGGAAGAGATCCATATTTGTGCCTATTCCCAAAAAAGGGGATCCAACTGAATGTGCAAACTATCGGACAATATAATTAATACCACACACAAGCAAAATTCTACTAAAGATCATTCAGAAGTGACTGGAGCATTATACAGTCAGGGAATTACAAGAAAATCAAGTGGGATTCAGAAGAGGGTGGGGAACCAGAGACATCATTGCTGATGTCAGGTGTCTATTAGCTGAAAGCAGAGAATATCAGAAAGGTGTCTATCTATGTTTTATTGACTATGCAAAGGCATTTGATTGTGTGGATAATAATAAATTATGGATAACACTTCAGAAAATGAGAATACCAGAACACCTAATTGTGCTCATGAGAAATCTGTACATGAACCAGGAGGCAGTTGTTCGAATAGAACAAGGAAACACTGCCTGGTTTAAAGTTGAGAAAGGTGTGCATCAGGGATGTATACTTTCACCCTATCTCTTCAATTTATATGCTGAGCAAAGAGAAGCTGGACTTTATGAGGAAGAATGTGGCATCAAGTTTGGAGGAAGACTCATTAACAACCTGCATCATGCAGATGACACAACTCTGCTTGCTGAAAGTGAAGAGGATTCAAAACATTTACTCATGAAGATCAAAGATCATAGCCTTCAATATGGGTTATGACTAAACATCAACAAAACTAAAATCCTTATGACTGGGTCAGCATGCAACTTCACAATAAATGGAGAAAAGATTGAGGTTGTCCAAGATTTTGCTTTGCTTGGCTCTATAATCAACACCCATAGAAGCAGCAGTCAAGAAAATGAAAGACACATTGCTCTAGGAAAAGCTGTGGCAAAAGATCTCTTTAGAGTATTGAAAAGCAAAGATGTCACATTGAAGACGAAGGTGTGTCTGACTCATGCCATGGTATTTTCAGTTGCATCATATGGTTGTGAAAGCTGAACAAGAGAGACAGAAAAAGAATTGATGCTTTTGAATTGTGGTGCTAGAGACATCTATTGAATATACCATGGACTGCCAAAAGAACCACCAAATCTGTCCTTGAAGAAGTGCAACCAGAGTGCTCCTTGGAAGGAAGAATGGCCAGACTGCGTCTTACATATTATGGACATGTAGTCAGGAGAGATCAATCCCTGGAGAAGGACATCATGTTTGGGAGAGTGGCAGGTCAACGCAAAAGAGGAAAACCTTGACACGGTGTCTGCAACAATGGGCTTAAACATAAGTAAGATCATTTGCCTGGCACAGAATTGGCAAGTGTTTCGATCTGCGGTACATAGGGTCACTATGAGTCAGACTAGACTTGACGGCACCTAACAACAACAACAAATAATGCAGTTGGCAGATGTGGGGGACCAGGATGAACCCAAGGAGAGCTGGTCATAGGCAGTGGACTCAGAAAGAAGTGGGTGACAATGCTGACCTCAGACTTCAGAACTTTTAAGGCTCTTTTTAATCAGAACATAGCCCTCAGGTGCCTAAGATCATCCATACATCTTTCTGCTGCTCACTTATAGACAATAAGAAAGGGTGCTTTCTTATTGGTATTTAATAAGAATATGGGCCTTTTTAACAGTATTTATTTTTTTCATCCATGATCATGGGAAGTCTTTCCATTTCCTAGTGTCTTCTATAATTTTTATATTCAGTGTTTTATAGTTTTCATTGTATAGTTCTTTTTTATTTTACTTTATTTATTTTATTTTATTTTTTTGCAGTACTGGGGGTTGAACCCAGGTTTTCATGCTTGTGTACTTTGCAAGTGATAGACAAATGAGCTGCATCTACCGCCAATTTTTTTACTTTTTTGAGACAGGGTCTCTTCACATTACACAGTCTCTCTCTGGTTTCAAACTTGCAATCATCCTGTCTCGGCCTCCCGGGCCACTGGAATTACAGGCATGTGCCACCATGCCTGGCTCATTGTATAGTACTTTAACATCTCTGGTTAAGTTTATGCTTAGGTATTTTATTTATTTATTTATTTATTTATTTATTTATTCAATCTATTGTGAATGGGATTGTTTTCCTGACTTCTTTATTGAGTTCATTGTTAGTGTACAGAAAAGCTACTGATTTTTGTATGTTGGTTTCATATCTTGCTACTTTGCTGAAAGTTTTTATCAGATCTAAGAGTTTTCTGGCCTGGGATTTAGCTCAGTTGGTAAAGTGCTGCTCTACAATCTCTGAGATCCCCGGCTCAATGTCCAGCACCACAAAAACGGGAGAAGGATGTGTCAATCAACTCCCAAGACAATCCCAAAACAAGCAGCCATTGAAAACCCTATGAGGGTTGCTGTGAATTGGACATGACTCAACAGCTCCTAACAACAATAGTTTTCTGTTAGAGTCTTTTGGGTCTTTTTCTATGAGCCCATATCGTCTGCAAACAGGGATAATTTGATTTCTTCCTTTCATATTTTTTCTCTTACCTTATTGCTCTAGCTAAAAATATAAGCACTATACTGAATAAGTGTAGTGTACAACCTTTCCTCATTCCTAATTTTAAAGGAAATATTCTCAGATTTCTCAGGCTTTCCCTATTCAGTATAACATTGGCTATGTTGTTGTTAGGTGCAGTCAAGTTAGTGTCCCACTCATAGCAATCTTTTGTACAACAGGCAAAACAGTCCTTCTCTGCTATTCATAGGGTTTTCAATGGCTATAGTTCTGTCCTATATGGCTTTAATTATTTCAAAATAGGACCTTTCTATTTCTCATTTGTTTGGGGCTTTTATCATGAAGGGATATTGGATTTTATCAGTTTTGGCTTTTTCTACATCTATTGAGATGATTATGTGATTCTTGTCCTTGATTCTGTTTATATGCTCTATTATACTTATTGATTTGCATATACTGAACCATCCTTGCATGACTGGAATGAATATAACTTGATCATGATGGATGATCTTTTTAATATGTTATTGAATTCAGTTTGCAAATATTTTATTGAGGAATCATGCGTCAATGTTCATCAAGGAAATTGGCCTATACTTTTCTGTTTCTTGTTGTTGTTGTTGTCGTTGTTGTTGTTGTTGTTGTTGTTGTGTCCTTACCTGGTTTTGGTATCAGGGTAATACTGGCTTCATAATATGAGTTTGGAAGTATTCTTTTTCTTTATATCTTGTGGAACTGTTTGAGGAGCAATGGTGTTAGTGCTCCTTTAAAAGTATCATAAAATTCAGCAGTGAATTTGTATGGTTCTGGGCTCTTGTTTGTTGGGAGATTTTTAAAATTAAAGTTTCAAATTTTCTCATTCTTTATTGGTCTGTTTAAGTTTTGGGTATCTTCTTGGTTCAATTTAGGTAAGTCTTATGTGTCTAGAAACTTTTCCATTTCTTTAGATTTTCTGACTTATTGGAGTATAGCTTTTCAAAAAAAAAGTCTTAATCCAGATTTCAGTGGAATCTGTTGTAATATCACTGTCTTCATCTCTAGTTTCATTAATGTATCTTTTCTTTCTTTCTTTTAGTATTGCTCATGGGTTAACAGAATATAAATATCATTAAAATGGCCATATTACCAAAAGCAAAATACAAATTAAATGGAATCCCCATCAAAATTTCCATGATATTCTTCACAGAAATAGAAGGAAAAATACTAAAATTCTTCTGGAAATACAAAAGACCTTGAATAGTCAAAACAGTCCTAAACAATAAGAGCAAGATAAGTGGCATCACAATCACTAATTTGAAGTGAAGATTGTGGAAGGTGAGATGGGGAGGAGAAATGATGTAAAAGAATAAAATGGAGAGAGGATACTCTCAACGTAAATGAGGCAATTTCATGGGTACTTGGGAAAAATAGGGGACTATAACCCAAATATGCATATGTTTTACTACATACTAGTTAAAAGTTTTCATAAATCTCACAAATTGATGAAAATGTAACCAAAAGTGATGGGATAGTTCATTGCGGAAAAAGAAAATGCTGTGTTACTCTGTAGCCCACCAACATTTACCATTAAAGGGGAAAAAAAACCATACTACATAGTCACAGTAACAAAACCAGCATGGTACTGGCATTAAAACAGAAACATACAAAGGAATAGAAGACTCAGAATTAAGCCAAAACAGCTACAAGTGTCTAATTCTTGACAAAGTTATCAAAAACATACAGTGGAAAAGGGATAGCCTAAAGATGTTGTGCTGGAAAAACTAGCTATCCACATATAGAAGACTGAAACTAGATTTCTACCTTTCAATCCATATAAAAATCAACTGAAAATTGATCCAAGACCTTAACAGAAGACCTGAAACTTTGAAGTAACTAGAGGAAAACAGGGAAAACACTTCAAGACCTAGTAATAGGAAATAACTTTCTGAGTATGGGTCCAATAGCTCAGGAAATAAGACGAGAATTGACAAATGAGACTACACCAAATTAAAAATTTTCTGCACAGTGAAAGAAATAATCAATAGAGTGATGGGAAAATATTCATCAGATAAGGTATTAATATATAAAATATATAAAGAACTCAAAAAATTAAAGGAGGAAATCATCCAACAATAAATGTGTAATAGAAATGAACAGCGTTTTCAAATGAAGAAGTCCAAATGGCTGATAGGTGCATGAAAAATGTTCAATATCCTTAGACATCATGGAGATGCAAATCAAAACTACATTGGGATTCTATTGCACCCTAGTCAGAATGGCTATCATCAAGAAAACAAACAAGAAATACTGGTACAGATATAGGTAAGGAGAAGGGGGACAGGACAGGACTCTTATTCACTAGTGGTAATGTAAATTTAGTCTAATCACAATGGAAATCAACATGGAGCCTCCATAAAAGACTAAAAATAGAACTTCCATGTGACCCAGCTATACCACATCTGGTCTGAGTACATACCAAAAGAATTAAGGTCACCTTTTACAGACATATCTGCATAGCTATGCTTATTGCAACATTATTTATGATAGTCAAATTTTGGATCTAGCCTAGGGGCCTATTAACAGATGAACAGATAAAGAAAATGTGGCATATATACACAATGGAGTTGTATTCTGCTACAAAGAAGAGCAAAATTATATCATTTGCAGGATAATAGATGGAACTGGAAATCATCATGTTAAATGAAATAAGCCAGATGCAGAAAGACAAATATCATATGTTTTCATTCATTTGTGGAAACTAGATGAAGAAATAAAAAAGGAAAGAAAGAAAGAAAAACAAAAAACAAGAAGAAAGTACTTGAAACTACAAGGGGAAATACTTGGGATGTAGAAGGGGAATGGGGGAGGGGGAAGGGAATAATAAAGAGTAACAGAGGAGCTGAATATGCTCAAAATACATTATATGTATATACAGAAATGTCATAATGAAGCCCTTAATTTTGTACAATTAATATACACTAATAATACAAAGCCTGCAGCTGTAGCACTGTGGCATCTGATGTTCTCAAATCTCTGAAGCTAAGCAGGGTGGGGCCTGGTTAGTACTTGAATGGGAGACTGCCTGGGAACACCAGGTGCTGTAGGCTTGGGAGATGGACCAGCAACCCACTCCCAAAAATCAATCCGCCATTGAAAACCCTATGAATAGCAGAGAAGCACTGACAAAGTGTTTTGCCTGTTGTATGTAGGATTGCTATGAGTCAGACACCAACTCAATGTCACCTAACAACAACAAGAAAAATAATACAAAACAAACAAAAAAGAATGTGGGCCCTTGTTTCCTTCTCACACACAGTTAATAGAGGATTATTTTTTAAACCAAACAAGATTTTTCTTAGCACCTAATTGATGTAATTATAATGTTAATTTCTCAGGTCTATCTTTTTACCTAGAGATCCAGAAACCCTTTCAACTCTATGGGTACTTTCTCCTCTCCTCAGCTTAGTAATAGCTTTAAGAGAAAAAGCATTTGCAATTGTTTGAGAAGAAAATTACCTTTTCCAAAAGGGCCATGAATCCACCTCAACCTTGTCTTAGTGGCAACTTTAACATTAATTGAATGAAATTATTTTTTTATTTTCTCTTTATTGATAAATGTTGGTGGGGTACAGAGTAATGCAGCATTTGCAATTTCCATTGTGCAACTATTACATCGTTTTTGGTTACTCTTCATCAACTTAATTAAAGGGTTTCATAAACTTTGAATGAAATTCTTAAGACATGAGGGAAACAGCATTTTCCCTGTAAGTACAAAAATAAAGCCTCAAATTAAGAAGATGCAATCATTAGAGCTTTCATTCATTTCAGACATTTGTTAATGAAATAATTAAGGATTGCTAGAAAAAAAATGTGGGATTTTTATTGTTGTATTTCAAACCATGTAGGAAGTTTTATGTTTGATTTAGATGCCAACACCATGGCATAGAATACCAGCAATTTTGCAGTTCATTTGAGAACCACCATAAAATGAAAGCTTTAAATACTGTATCAGAAATTTCCAGTTATTTTATTTATTTTGATTCTAAACGTTCCACTTCACCGCTCTAGAAAATTTATGTACAGCGAATATGTATTTTTTCAATTGAAGTGACTTAAAATGTTATTTTGGGGAACTTTTTAGAATCGCATGACATCTCTTAAAATAGCTAAAGACCCCTGAGGTACTATAAAATTCAAATAAGAAAAGCATTAAAAATAGCACAGAAAAATCACCTGAAGCAACAAGAGATGAAACTTTCATTTTCTATGGAATATATGTATACATGTGCGCACACGCACACACACACACACACACACACACACACACACACCATCTTTTCATCTCCAAATACCCTCTCCCACGCTCACTGTCAGCAAAAATTTATCTTTCTAGAGTTTTTAAAAATACAATGTTTTCATTACATGGTATAATCATGATTTATTTTGTAACATCAGGTAATTTCTTCTAGTGTGATTTCATGAATTCTCAGATCTTGGGAGATAACAATAAGAGTGTCTAAAATGGTATGATGAAAAACTGAAGCAAAGAAACAGAAACTTGCCTTTTTCTCTATTTAGAAACTACAGCATTTAACTCTTCATTTAGAAAACAAAATGAAAACCAGCATTTTAAGAAAGATATGAAGAAAATGTAGGGCACAGAGGCTTAAGTACTTAAATTAATTGATAATTCTCAGTGATAAAATTAAAAAAAATTTTTTTCTGTTTTAAGAGCTTACTCGGGAGAGTGGGGTAATTACTGAAATTTAGAAGATTAGCAATGGACATTGGACATAATCTAGACCAGTGGTTCTCAAAGTGTGATGCCTGGACCAGGAACATGGGTATCATTTGAGAAATTGTGACAAATGCAAATCCATAGGCTCCTCTCTAGACCTACTAAACTCTGAGAGTAGGAATGAGTAATTTGTGTTTCGACAAATCCTTCATCCTGAAGTTTCAGCACCATTGACCGAGGCCCTCTTCCTAGCTCCTAAAGAATTTCCTATGTGGACAATTCTGATAGGAGCTCCTCAAGAGCGTGACAACATAGGAAAAGTACCCTGATCAGAGTCTGACATTAAGTAAACACTTAATATGTTGTAATAATAATAATAACAAATGAAAACATAATAAAAATCACCATTATTGTCATCAGATAGACACTGCTTTAAAAAGTTTCCATTGTCAGCCAGTTTACTAGCTAGTACTACCCTATGTTTTAAGGTATTTGGTTGTTAAAACATTATTTTATGTTTAGTTACACATTTACCTCTTTGTAAAAATTATTCATTGACTCTAAGAGGGATGGTATTCTATAGCCCTGGACCATGACTTTTCAGATGTTAAGACAAAAGCAGCATGTAATTTAAGACATAGAGATCATAAATACCTCATTAACTTTAAGCCCTTTCATTTCATACAAGAAAAATCTGAAACCCCCAAATAGCTGATTGACTAAAAAGTCAGTCTACATGTTCATCACTGTCTTCTCTAGATTAAAATTTCAAGCTTTTGCAACCTTTTTCTGATTGACAGATTTCCAGGGACTTTACCCTATGCTGCTTTCTAAACATACTACTGTTTGTCTATTTGTAATACCTCCCCCTGCCCTAAGACTGGGTCTCACTATGCTATGTAACCGAGGCTGGCCTCCAACTCAAGATCCTCCTGCCCCAACCTCTGGAGTGCTGGGACTATAGGCATGTACTTCCACCCTAGCTCTCAATACCTCTTTTAATATATTGTATCTATAATCTCACAAAAAATCAAAATATAGTTTGACTATTGAAAGGTATATTGACAGTATTTATTTTCATGATTTAAGGCTTTTTTCTTCTTCTTTTGCTGCTGCTGCTGCTGCTGCTGCTGCTGCTGCTGCTGTTGTTATGTGCCCTTGAGTCAGGTTAGACTCATAGCAACCCTATGTACAACAGACAAAATACTCCCCTATATTGTGCTATGCTGAATACTATTGTCAGTGCTTCTCTGCTATTCATAGGGTTTTCAATGGCTGATTGTTTTGGGAGTATGATGCTGGGTCCTTTTCCCAAGCCTACAGCACCCACTATTCCCTGGTGATCTCTCATCCAAGGACAAACCAGGCCTGACCCTGCTTAGCTTCAGAGATCTGATGAGAGATCTGATGATCTCTCTCTGTCATACTGCCAGGGCAGTATGGCTGCAGGCCCTTTTTTTCTTCTAGTGCTACTTAAAGAGTATATTTCCTTTTTAGAAGGTGGACAATTCCCCATTCAGCTCATAGATATTGTTCACATTCACTAGGCCTGATCTTCCAGCTGCCAAGTGGTATGCCACAAGTCTCCTTTCCACTATGATTTTAATCAAGTGCACTGTGAAAGTCTCAGTCTACTGTTTTTCTGAAGTAAAGGTTTGCTATGTTTTTGAGCATTTCCTGATAAACAGGAGTTAATTATATAAAATAATAATAAATGATGGGAGAAGAACCTGGCAATCCACTCCCAAGGCAATCCTGAAACAGCCATTGAAAACCCTATAAGGGTCGCTAGGAGTCGGATACCGACTCAACGGCACCTAACAACAACAACAACAACAAAAATAAATGAATTTGAAGGAACATATTTTTTTAAGTCAATCCATCTTAACTGGTTTTTCATTATGTCATTTTCTCACAAGCCTGTTTTATAAGTTTCTAAGATTACATAGTTACTTTTCCCTGTTTCTGTCACTCCCATGTAGTCACTGAGTCCTTCTTTGTGGGTCAACTTAAGTCCACAGAAGCATTTCATGTCATATCTCACTTTATGCCATTTTGCTTAAGGCCCTGGAGTATAAATTAAAAATTCTGAGTGGAATTTCTGAAATTTTACCATTGCTTGAAGACTGGATATTTTTCCATTTCTAGTTTTCTGGAGACATTTTTCCAAACTTGTGATTTCTCCCCTATGACTGGTGGTGGCTCTTTGGTGATGACCAAAGAGCCTAATCGGGCTGTAAAATCATTTTTTGGTCTGAAGACTTGATTTTACCCAAAGAATGTATGGGGCTTTTAATTTCTTCTCTTGACTTCTAATTGTCTCTTAACCATGTTCTGCCATTTCTAATTTAGAAAAATATATTCCATTTTCTGGAAAATGTAGTCACCAAACAACCTAGCAATTTTCTCTGTCATTATAAACTTTATTCCATCTTAAGTAAAACGTCTTCTGAGTGGTACCATTCAGTGGGTAGGAGTACATGCACTGAGGTAATCAAAACCAGGACTCTACTGAGGTCTTTGAGAACCCTGTGTTTGGAACCAAAAGAGAGATAGAAGCAAGAAAAGCGAGCCTGATGGAAAATAATCATTTGCATGATTGATAGAGCTAAAATTGGAGGATTTGACATTTTTGAGGACTAGTGAGTTGGAGCAATATCCCTGAATTTGACAGAACTTCCCAGTCATCAGTGGCTCTGGTCCACTGAACTTTTTGGACAGGGTCTCTACCTGTGTGTTCCTCAAGTTGAGAGTACCTAAGGATGTGTGCTGTCTGATACAACTCTCTCTCCCTCCCTCCCTCTCTCTCTCTCTCTCTCTCTCTCTCTCTCTCTCTGAGAGAGAGGAAGGGGCTAGTTAGCACAAATTCTTCCAAACTTTGTTGTTGTTAGGTGCTGTTGAGTCAGGTCTGACTCTTATAGGATTTTTGTTATTTACAGGATGGTTTGGGGAGTGGTCTGGATGTCCTTCTATTTTTGTGGTATTGAGGATCAAACCCAGGGCCTCAGACAGTGTGAAGCAGCACTCTAAAAACTGACACAAATACAAGCCCATTCTAAACCAGATATTTACTCCTTCACTAGCACAGTGGAGGAATGAGAGAGATAGAGAAGACCAGGATTAAAGGATGTTACTCCACTTGGAAGGAGATATGAGTAGGGAATATATCGTATGCCCTTAACTGGTTTGAAATCTCTGTTCCACCATTTACAAGTTACATATAACAGAATCTACATCTTCTTTTTGTGCTTTAATTCCCCCCCCCATTAAATGAATGAAATAATATATGCTTTGTCTGTACCACTGTGGTGTCAGATCCTGTTAGATCTCAGAAGCTAAGCAGAGTCAGGCCTGGGTAGTGCTTGCATGGGAGACCATGTGGAAATACCAGGTGCTGTAGGCTTGGGAGAAGGACCCAACAACCCACTCCCAAAAAACAATCAGCCATTGAAAACCCTATGCTATGAATAGCAGAGAAACACTAGCAATACTGTTTTGCCTATTGTATGTAGGGTTGCTGTGAGTTGGACACTGACTTGATGGCCCCTAGCAACAACAACATACACTTCATGGTTTGCAATACCTGACCTACATGTGTTGTTATTATTAAGCAGTATCTGTTTTCTTCTATTTCTTATAATTCAAAGAGTTTTAATCACCACATATTGATCTCAACACTTTTTGTTGTCCTCAAGTCTGTGCTCAGTTCAATCTTTGACATTCCTGATGTTATTCCTAACAGTGCATGAAGTTGTTTGAACTTGGCTTTGCCTCCCCTTTCCCCTTTCCCTACCTTATCTGACTTATGTCTCATAAAGGCCTGGGCTTGTCAGAGATCTTTAAATACAGCATGCTGGTTTCTCCTCAAGTCCATCCCCCTCATCCCCAACCTCATCTCTTACTTGAATTGCTTGAAGGTATAGTCAGAATTCCATTGCTCGGGATCTTTGATCTTCTCGAGTCATTTTTCCTTTGTGTCTGTGGCTATTGGCGTATACTTTTTCTTCCTGGAGCTTTTTGAAGTCAGCCTGGAATGTGTGTCCAGAAATGTTCAGCACCTCATTTCCTTACTTTTGTGAACTTTAAGATTACATGGTCACTTTTCTCTGTTTCTGCCACTCCTATGTTGTCACCAAGTCCTTTTTTGTGGATCAAATTAAGCCCAGAGAAGTACTTCATGTCATCTCTTACTTTATGATATTTTGCTAAGGGCCTAGAATATAAATTAAAAATTCTGGGTGTAAGTAATTTATATAGCCTTGAGCTGTGTCAATGTCAAATATTCAAATGTTATTTAGACTTTTATCATGCTTCTTCCCTTTATCCTTCCTGCCACCATAATTCCTTAAAAACATTCTTTAGGTATCTCATAATTCATCTCAACACTCATATGTCATTTTAATGGCCTATTTTTCAAATAAATAAGCACTTTATGTATAAGAAGATCTGCATTTTCTGGCAATAGGCTTAGTAGTCCCCAACAGTATGATGATTGATTGAAACTTTTAAAAAGTTAAAAATCTCTTTTGGTTTATATTTGCAGTTATATTTTTCTTAAAGTGAAAATCCTTGGAAGGAAACACTATTAAGAAAATAAAACCATTTGCTTTTAAGAAGAATGGATGAGAATTTTTTTTCCAGCAAAAAAGAGATAGTAGTGCTCAAGGACATTGTTAATATACTAAATAAACATTTTTGTGTCTCTATTTTCATTTCTTTAAAAAGTCAATAACAGTTGCAAAGACCATTTTGTGTATTTAAGAAAAGTATGAGGTTTCATACTGGAAGGACTATTGTCTTAATATGTGTGCAATGTTTAATATAGATTTAAAATAATTTCATGCACACACCTGGCTGTTGTGAGCCTTTTCTAGGATAATAATTCATTGATAATGATTATAGACTTCCCCCTGAAAAGATACATGTGAAATTTCACATAAAATTTTCATAAAATTCCAGCTCTCTCAAAAGTCATTTGAGTGGTTACTATGTGCCAGATGCTTAGCTTGAATGTGTTGAGTTTATATTATTTAAAAAGTTGGACTATTAATCTTTGGTATTCAAACTGTGTAGAAAAGGAGTAGCTGGTTAGTTTTACACCTTGAATTTGCATAATTATTTAATATACACAAGACATAGCTAGTTGAGATTACACATAGGGATAGTTAAAATCTCCAAATAATTTAAATTTCTTAATTTTGCTATTGGTTTTATTGTTTTTTATGTTTTTTTTTTTCCAAACTACAGAAACTTCACAGGTGGCAAGAATTTGGATGATCTAAGGCGTTCAGCTTTTCTATCAACTAGCTACTCAATTTACTAAGTGATAAGGAACTGGTCAGAATTGATATAAACTAGTCAGGATGCCACTGTACCTAGTCACCAGTGTTTTTAGAAGATATTATATTATACCTCATTCTGTTAACCTCATACCTCTTTTTCTTCTTTCCTGCCTCTCCGTTCCACTGCTTTACCTACTAAAAAGTGTCTTAGGAAGCTAGTCACTTGTATGGTGGGGGAGTCCATTCTGGGATTGTCTGTTTATAGAAATAAGTGCATGCTCTTCTGATTCCTCAGCTTCTTTTGAGCATGGGGAACATGATCTCAAGGCATGAGAAGTTTAAATGAGGTTGGCTTCTATGGACCATCAGGAATCAGTGGCTGGCTGAGTAGGATGGGGGATGGGAGTATCCTAGCTGGAAACAAGAACTTTCCCTGGTCCATCATGGAGGAGAGGATCATTGAGGCCCTGAAGCCCAGAGGTAGGAGAGGTGAGTGAAGGAAAACTCAATGTTTACCAACCTGTTAAATCTCTACACTAGATACACTGAGCACAGATATTGGCAGAGCCCAGGACACTCCATTCTTCAGAAGTTCTGTCATTTCCTCTGACATCAGCCAGTGATTTCATAATTAGACCCTCCTTTCCCATGACAGCTTGAGAGTTTCTGTTGAGCTTATTTGGAGAGTAATATTAACCTGTAGGCATGTCCAGTCTGAGGCATTTTCTGGCACTTGATGCTGGAAAGGCATTTTTATAGGTGACATCTTTGGGGTTAGTAGTTTTTGTTAAGTGCCATCAAGTTGGGTCTGACTCATAGTGACCCTATGTACAACAGAAAGAAATACCCCTGATATTCTGTGTCAAGCACACAATCTTACTTATGTTTAAGCACATTGTTGCAGACACAGTGTCAGTCCATCTAGTTGAGGGTTTTCCTTTTCTGTTTTTGTTGACATACAACTGTCCCAAACATGATGTCCTTCTTGATCCCTCTTGACTATATGTGCGAAATACATAAGATGCATTCTACCAATCCTTGTGTCCAAGGAACACTCTGGTTGCACTTCCTCTAGGACAGATCTTCTTTTGTCAGTCCATGGTATATTCAGTATTTGTCTCCAGCACCATAATTCAAATGCATCAATTCTTCTCCTGTCTCTCTTATTCAATGTCCAGCTTTCACAACTATATAGTATGACTGAAAATAGCATGGCATGAGTGAGGCACACCTTTGTCTTCAATGTGATGTCTTTACTTTTCAACACTTTAAAGAGGTCTTTTGCCACAGCTTTTCCCAGGGCAGTGTGTCGTTTGATTTCTTGACTACTGCTTCCACAGTTGTTGATTACAGAAACAAGTAAAGCAAAATCTTGGACAACTTTAATCTTTTCTCTACTTACCATGAAGTTGCTTACTGACACAGTGGTAAGGATTTTTGTTTTCTTGATGATGAGGTGCAATCCATAATGAAGGCTATGATCTCTGATCTTCATCAGTAAATGTTTCAAATCCTCTTCACTTTCAGCAAGCAGAATTATATCATCTGCATAATGCAGGCTGTTAATGACTCTTACTCCAATCATGATGCTGTGTTCTTTTAAATAAAGTCCAATGTGTTGGATTATTTTCTCAGCATAGAGATTGAAGAGGTATGGTGAAAGGATACCTTTCTGACGTACATCTTTCCGAATTTTAAACCAGGTAGTGTTTCCTTGTCTGTTTGAACAACTGCCTCCTCATCCATGTATAGATCCCTTATGAGTATAATTAAGTGTTCTGGTATTCCCATTCTTCACATTGTTATCTATAATTTGTTATAATCTACACAGTCAAATGCCTTAGCATAGTCAATAAAACATAGATAGGCATCTTTCTGGTATTTTCTATTTTCAGTTAATATCCATTTGACATTAGCAATGATGTTCCTTGTTCCATGCCGTCTTCTGAATCCAGCATGGGGTCAGTAGAATCATCAGTGAATTGCAGTTTTTAGACATTACCACTTTAATGTTAGTTGCTGTTTTTCTTAAGGAACAGAGAGGTCTTTACAAAAGTCAGGAGATTGCTCCTCTTATTTCTATCAATGAGTCAAGTCATTTTCCTGATGCAAAGTACATCAGGAGCTCAGGTGGTTTATAAAATCCTCTCCTTTAGGTACTTCTTGGTTAATAAGCAAGCAGGAGAGCAGGGGTAAAGAAACATTTCAAAGATGCTAACTCCTTGGAGAAGTGGGGAGGAGTCCATGACCACTTATCTCTTGAGGATCACTTTGATGAGATCCTCTGTTGTGTTGCAATATTCCTGCCTGAGATGTGCCAGTAGGAGAGTGTGCAAAACCCCTCTTGAAAGGATGCTTTGGGTAGTGAGGAGTATGTGGTATGGTGCACTTGCACTGGGGTGGTCTGGCCAGGCAGTCCATGCCCTACAGGAGGCATCACTGGAAACAATGTGTTACATTTCTCCCTGTTAGTCCACCATAAACTCAAAAGCTTATTGCAGCACGTTCTGTTGGCAAGATTGCAGAAAAGCAGGTGCTCTCATCCATTGCTGGTGGGGTGCCAACTCATATAATCATTTAGAAGAGGACTTGGCAATCTCTAACAAAACTACACAGTCATGGGCCTTCTGAGCAAACAGTCTCTCTTCTATGAATTTCACCTAAAGAGTCACCTCCAATGATACAAAATCTCTCTTTCAAGGAAACCCTGTGGCTGTCACAGGCTGTAGACCAACACCAGCAGCATCGCTGCAGCAGGGTATAAATACACTGGAACGGAGGAGGGCATTTTCCAGGAGCAGCAGCATCCGACCTTCATCTAAAACACAGCAGCACAAATCTGGGACACTGCTAGATTTCCCAGATTTCTCTTCACCTAGTGTTTAAAAGCATGGCCAGCATATTTATGTATGGTCAATAATAAACCTGTCTCCATCCCCCTATAACAGTTAATAGATAATTTAGAAAAAGTGGTAATGTTAACAGACAAGTAGATGCCCTGTTTGAGTTCTTGGTTTCTTTGATAAAAGAATTTTTTATTGTTTTTTTTTTTCTTTTTTTTTCTATTATTGGCAAATGTTGGTGGGGTACAGAGCAAAACTGCATTTGCTTTTTCTATTATGCAACTATTACATTACTTTAGGTTACACTTTTATTAACTTATGAAATTTATGGAAACTTTTGAATAGTATATAGTAAAACTCATGTACCTCTTTGGGTTATATTCCCCTATTTTTCCCATGTACTCATGAAGTTGCATTGTTTACATTGAGATGTAGAGGGATAAAAGCAGAGTGGATAAAAGAATTTTAAAATGGACCCAGAAAGAAACTTTGGGGACAGTTTATTTAGAGTCAGAGAAGAGGAGAGTGCCCTAAGTGCCAGGGAAAGTAGACTTAGAACATAGGCCAGTGTTGGGAGGAGGGAGATGGTATGACAAAGTTATGCTATCTGAATTAGAAATCAGAAGGTAGGCACGTTCAGCTATGAGACTAGAGGTGACTGCAAACATCTCCATTAGGGAGTGGGGCTTTGGGGATTTATAAGTCCATATCCCCTTAAGGGGACCCTCTCTGAAGACCTGAGTTTGATCCCCGGAACCGCAAAAATGGGAGAAAGATGTGGCAATTCACTCTCAAAACAATCCCAAAACAATCAGCCACTGAAAACCCTATGAGGGTCACTATGAGTTAGAGACAATTTGAGGGCACCTAACAACAGCAGAGTAAAAAGTAAATAAAATTATTTTCTTAATAGAAAAAGTATTTGATGAAATTTAATGCACAGTCACAAACATGAAAAATAGATCTTCTAGCAACCCAGGAACAGAAGGAACTCCCTTAATCTTATAAAGATTATCTACAGAAAAATTCTATAGAATATTATATAGTCAAGGGCAAACTATTTAAAGGTTTTTCCCTAAATTTAAGACCACCACTTCTATTTAGCATTAGATCTTAGTGAAATAAAGTAAGAAAAAGAAGTAAAGCTTATAAAGATTGGAAAAGCTGAGTGCCATAACACACTTATAATTTCAGTGACTTGGGAGGCTAAGGCAGGAGGATTGCAAGTTAGAGGCCAGAGGGAGCCTGTATAATCTTGTGAGACCCTATCACAAAATATAAAAAATTAAAAAAGGGCTGGAGATGCTGCTCAGTGGTGAAGTGCTTGCCCAGCGTGCACGAGGCCCTGGCTTCAAAACCCCATATTATTCTTTATATAGCTACTATAAAATGCAGTTATAACCACAGATTATATATAAATTTATATAGTACATGTACATGTAAAATACTCATTTGTACATATGTACATTTTGTATTATTTCTTTTTTTCAATATCATATTATTATTTATTTTCAAAACAGATATTAATGGTTGCAAAACATTTCATCCAATGAATATAGCACAGTTTATAACCACATTCCTGTACTTAGGGTGTTCTTGCTTTTTTGTACTATAAAGAATGTCACAGCAAATCTTTATGTGGCAGTCTTTCATTCTGAGAATTAATTGATGATATATGTTGGAACTTCCACGTGTCTGTGAGCTTGTCGCATTGTGGGGGCTTGCATGTTGCTGTGATGCTGAAAGCTATGCCACTGGTATTTCAGATACCAGCAGGGCCACCCCTGTTGGACAGGTTTCAGCAGAGCTTCCAGACCAAGACATTGTCTGAATGTTCAATTAAACACACACAGATGTTTTACCAACTTGGAATAATCTATTAATAGGAATCAACACAAACCAAATAATTTTTGAATGACTATCATTGTGTACATATTATTATGGGTCAGTCTTACCTCTGGGCTAAGATGAGCTTCTCCAAATCTGGGGTTTGTGATGAGTGTTTGTGAACAGGTGAGTTTATGAGTCATGGTTCTCCAAGGAGACAGAGACAGCAGGGTATGTGGTGTACAGGTAGGTGAGGTGGGAGAGAGAATTATTTTAAGGAATTGGTTTACATGATTATGACAGCTTGGCAAGTACAAAATCCACAGGGTGTGCTAGCAGGCTGGAGAGGCAGGCAAGGGTAGTAGCTTGAGTTCAAAGGGGGCCTGCTTGCAGAATTCCTCTTTCTTCTGAGGACATCAATCTTTTTCTATTGAGACCTTTCATTGACAAGATGAGACCCATTCATACTGTGGTGAGTAATCTGCTTTATTCAAATTCTATTGATTTAAATATTAATCTCATCGAAAAATACTTCACAGAAACATGGAAACAATGTTGGAACAAATACCTGGATACTGCAGCCCAGCCAAGGTTATAGAACATTGACCATCCCAATCAGCCATGTGTGACACCTGATGGTAACAGAAACCACATGTGAGCACTGATAGCTGAGGTCTGGGCAGAAGGCCCTGAGACATACAAGAGTCAGCCTAAGATCTCTCAGTACCCAAAGCTTTGTCCAGGAACAGGGCAGGGGTGCTTTCTCTCCCTTCCTCTAGACCTTCTTGCTTCCTAGCTCCTGACACTTTGGGAGGAAGGGCTGATATTCTCATGACTATTATTAGGTACATTTTTGGGTTGAACAGCTTTTTGGTGGGCTTACCCAGAGACCCAACTGTGACCAGGTTTCTAGAGAACAAAGCCTTCCAAGTTCCAAATAACTCACTACTAATGAAGATTTAGGTTTTAAGTTTAGGTTTTAAGTTGTGAAGATAGCTTAAAGAAATGCTTAAAGAAATAGCTCAGTCTCAGATTAGAATGGGCTTCAAATCCTCACAATTCTACTTCCAGCTCTGGGCCTCAGAGAAGCTTTTGAATTTGTTTTCTTATTTTAAGAAGGTAATTCCTAGATCATAGAACTTTATAAAAATTCAAATGAGGAAATAAAACTTGAAGTATATAGAAAAGGTACGCTAGGTCAGCCTAGGACTCAATTTAAGCTAAGCCTATCTTAAGCCCTACCAAAGGGATTCTCAACTGAAGTATTTTCTTAGCATCTGTCAGTAACACAAGAGAGCTAGTGAATGAGTTTGTGAAGTACTAACAAAGAAAGTTCTTTTCATTTGCAAAACAACCATGACATTGGCATCCCAGTACTTGGCTGTAAAATTAATCCAGAATCTCAATCTCCTGTATTAAAATAAGTTTCCCTTATGTCTAATAGTTACAATATTTAAAATATCACTGATTTTATATGGTAAAAAATAGAAAATGATTAATGAAATAACTTAAATATCAAGATCAAAGTCGTCTTTCCCTATGAGTGACTTTGGGGTTTATTAAGAGTTTGTGATGGAATTTTGCTTCCATGTTTTTAACAAGTCCAATCTCAAAGGAGAAAATTATTTCCCAGAGAAATAAACTTTGTAGAGAACAAAAACTAAGAACTCCAGGATTCGTTGGCTTTGTCTGAACATTGCTATCGGTACTAGCTAGCCCAGTACTGTGCCTTTCTCCTTCCACTGTACCCAAATGAACTTGTTCTCCAGTCATAAGATTGCCAAAAGTGGTTCAGGCTCCCAGTCTTCCTTGGCCTAGACTTCAAGTACCAATGTGGCCTTCCAAAACTTATATTTATCCCAGTCTGACTAGTTTTTATGTTATAAGATTGTTTTTCATCTGGGCTTGTTCTTAGTGTTTCCTTTTATTACTGGCATTTTTTTAGGTTAATATACAAAACAATGGGTTACATTATGGCATTTTCATACATGCATATCATTGTACGTTCCTCATATTCACTCCCCTGTTACCTTCTTCTTCATCTCACTGGCCCTCTTCCTCCCTGACACAATCCACCTTCTGCTTCCTTCTTTTTTCACATATATGACATATTATAGGTTTTATACACACACACACACACACACACACACACACACACATAAATCCAGATTCTACATATGACAGAAAATATGTGTTTAGTGCTTCTTAATAGTTTTGTCAATTGAACACTTTTCGCTATCAATGTTTGTTGGAGATGAGGTGAGGTGACCTTTTGCTTGACCTAAAACAATTCTGATTTGTGCTTATTGTTCTGTCATAAGGACTGATAGCATCCTCTTCCACTTTCACCTGTTTAGCTGCTCTATAATCACTCATTGTAAACAAATGATGTGAATTTGAATTGATCCCCTGAGATAGCAGGATCCCAAGTTCAAGGCCACAGGCAGCCTGCTCAATTTAGCAATATCTTGCCTCAAAATAGAAAATAAAATAGGGAGTGGGGGTGCAGCTCAGTGGTAGAGCACTTGCCTAACATATGTGAGGTCCTGGGTTCAACCCCTTAGTACTGAAAAAAAAAAAGGAAAGTAAGAAAAGAAAAAGGAAAGAATAGTTGTGAGACATTTATCTGAGGGCTGTTAGATTACATTTCGAGAAGGACCCAGCAACCCACTCCCAAAAATCAATCTGCCATTGAAAACCCTATGAATAGCAGAGAAACACTGCAGTAGTGTTTCCCCTGTTGTACATAGGGTCACTATGAGTCAGACACCGACTTGACAGCACCTAACAACATAACAACAGCATCAGATTATAATGTTTTGTGATAACATATTCTACATACAAATGCTGTATGCACAAATGCACAATTTGTGGATATGCAAGTAATCATGTTTGTTGAAATGTAATCTTATTTCACTTTTTTTCACATTGGATTTTAAACATTTGTCAAATTCCCTGAAATAATGTTGCTAAAGAAAACAAAATAAGTGAACAACTATTCTGCTTTTGGAAATGTTCAAAGATGTTCACCTGTTCAGAGGCAACAGAAGTTGAACAGTTCATAGCAAATAAGATGAATAGATGTGGTAATCTTACCTTTATTCAGAAAATGATGGTGCTCAACAAGATCAGAAGCTCCTTGAAGCAGAGACTTAACCATCTGTCATTGCTGACACTTAAAGAGAGTGTCCAAATCTGCTCCAGTGACTTGTGGAAGTCCTAAGTTAGATGGAAAGCTATGAGATTGTCAATTTCTAGACTTGTATGAAAAATTCGTGAGATCTGCAGATGTGCAGTGATTTGTCTGCATCTTCATGACTAGTTAAGTGTGGGAAATAGAAGGTAGAAGTTGGATTCTGGCTTCCTATTATCATAAATTAGGGTACTATTTCTTCTTTCCACTAACTAGAGTATTTTTTCCTCTTAAGAAATCTGAAATTGCAGGGTGCAGGGCACATGCCTATAATCCCAGCTACTCAGGAGGCTAAGGCAGGAGGACTGAGAATTTGAGGCCAGAGGCAGCCTGTGCAACTTAGCAGGACCCTGTCTCAAAATTTTAAAAAAAGTGTGGGCTGAGGGTGCTGCTCAGTAGTACACCACTTGGCTATCATGTGCAAGGCCCTGGGATCAATCCCCCCAGTACTGAAAAAAGAAAAAAAAAAAAAAAAAAAAAAGGAAAGAAAGAAATCTGAAATTGAGCTATTCTGAGAAGTCAGTGTAAAGATTTTCTTTAAGAAAAAGCTTTCTGTTAATGTTGCATATGAAATATGAATTAAACAATTCAGAATGCTTTAAATATCCATAGTCATTCATAGTTGACATTACCATCCTGCAGATTATTGCATAGCCTTAGTTTCTCAAGGTTCAAACCATGATATGAGTTAGCAAAAAGGAATATCAATACATCAATTCTGCAGTACTGGTAGTTTAAAAAGAGAGGAAAAGAATAAAAACTACATATGTCCTTAAGGTTTACTTTTCCTGTCAACATAATATGTTAGACCAAAAGCTCTTCTAAAAATGAACAAAAAGAGGAAGAGGAGAAAAGGGAAGCAAAATATGTCCAAATTAACTAGCCACTAATTTTGAGATGCCTGCAACCATACCACTGTGGCATCTGATCCTGTTAGATCTCGGAAGCTAAGCAGTGTTGGGCCTGGTTAGTACTTGGATGGGAGACCGCATGGGAACACCAGGTGTTGTAGGCTTGGGAGGAGGACTTGGCAACTCACTCCCAAAAATCAATCAGCCAGTGAAAACTCTATGAAGAGCAGAGAAGCACTAACAATAGTAATTCTCCTTTGTACACAGGGTAGCTATGAGTTGGAGATATATATATATATATATATATATATATATATATATATATATATATGTCATCATACCACAGAGACACCTGCATCTCCATGTTCAATGCAGCGCTTTTCACAATAGCAAAGATATGGAATCAACCAAAGTGCCCTTCAACAGAAGAATGGATAAAAAAACTATGGTATATATACACAATGGAATACTATTCAGCAATCACGAAAAATGAAATAGGATCATTCGCAGCAAAATGGATGGAATTAGAGAAAATTATTTTAAGTGAACGAACACAAGCTCTGAAAGAGAAACAACACATGTTCTCACCCATATGAGAGAGCTGACTCAAAATTACAAGAAGGAAAAATCCTACTCAAAGGTCAGATCACATTAAAAGGGGGGGAGGGAAGATAAGAATGAGGTCAATATAAATGGAATAGAAATTGCATGTAATTGTTCTAACAAGATAGAAACAAAGACCACTACAGGAAAAGTT